>VZSE01001024.1:31749-166185 GCA_013398275.1 Promerops cafer | reverse complement strand
TCTTTTTATCTTATTTTTGTTATTAGACCCAAGGTGTTGTTTCTATACATGTGCACACCTACAGCAGATATGTTTTGAGCTCTCACCTTTTAGGCAGCTGTGCCAAGAGCCAGACTCCAGCCTCAATGCAGGTGTTTATGCTCACTTCATTTTAATAGATTTTAATATTCTAACCACGCATCCCAGAAATGATTCCAGCCTTTTTTGGGGGGGGGGCGGGTGCTTCTGTTCTCTGCACATCACTTTTTGTGGGGTTCTTGTGTGCCTGGGGAGGGCTGCTGCCTCGGGAAGCACGTCCGACCCTCGGCAGGGGCTTTCAGTGCTCTGAGCAGCCCCGGTGAGGCTGAGCACCCCGGGGGATACAGGCTGGGGATGATCCAGGATCCCTGGCTGCCAGCTCAGCATCCTCTGAGCAGCCCCGGTGAGGCTGAGCACCCCGGGGGATACAGGCTGGGGATGATCCAGGATCCCTGGCTGCCAGCTCAGCATCCTCTGAGCAGCCCCGGTGAGGCTGAGCACCCCGGGGGATACAGGCTGGGGATGATCCAGGATCCCTGGCTGCCAGCTCAGCATCCTCTGAGCAGCCCCGGTGAGGCTGAGCACCCCGGGGGATACAGGCTGGGGATGATCCAGGATCCCTGGCTGCCAGCTCAGCATCCTCTGAGCAGCCCCGGTGAGGCTGAGCACCCCGGGGGATACAGGCTGGGGATGATCCAGGATCCCTGGCTGCCAGCTCAGCATCCTCTGAGCAGCCCCGGTGAGGCTGAGCACCCCGGGGGATACAGGCTGGGGATGATCCAGGATCCCTGGCTGCCAGCTCAGCATCCTCTGAGCAGCCCCGGTGAGGCTGAGCACCCCGGGGGATACAGGCTGGGGATGATCCAGGATCCCTGGCTGCCAACTCAGCATCCTCTGTGCACCCTCGGTGAGGCTGAGACCCCGGGGGATACAGGCTGGGGATGATCCAGGATCCCTGGCTCCCAGCTCAGCATCCTCTGAGCAGCCCTGGTGAGGCTGAGACCCCGGGGGATACAGGCTGGGGATGGATGATCCAGGATCCCTGGCTGCCAGCTCAGCATCCTCTGTGCTCCCCCTGCTCAAGGCAGTGAGGAGAGCTCCCACTTGAGCAAGCAAATCTTGGGACAGGCACAGGATTGTAACCTGCAGCACGGCCAGTAATTAAATCAGAGTTAATTCTGCCGTCTAAAGGATGCCAAAACAACTCTTTGTATTTAGCAGGGTGTTCACTGCATGCCTCTCCGTTGCAGATTTCTTGCCAGCACTCAGGAAGCTGTTTGGAAATCCAGTTTTTGTGGTGTTCATCCTCCTCACTGTTCTGCAGTACAATTCCCTCGTTGGGATAATAACCTACGAGACAAAGTTTATGGAGCAGCAATTTAATGTATCAGTGGCAAAAGCCATCTTTCTAATTGGTAGGTACCTGACTTCTTTTCAAATTCCAGTGTCAAAAAGGAAGCTTTAATTTGTTTTTTTGCCTTCTGTTTTAGAAGCAGCTTATGTGAACTTTTTTTTGGTTCAAAAGAAAGCATGTAGTGGTTTCCTAATTTTCTTACTGTATTTTGAAAATGGATGTTAATTATGGTGTTAATTTTCCTAGTGCTCCTAATTCAGTGAGCTAGAGGATTATTAAAACTGGGTGGAAGTTTTTCATACTTAGATTGGGGTTGTGTCCGTTTTCATGAGTAAAAACCACACATCAGACATCAGCTGCAACTAAGTAAAAACTAATAGAAAAAAATCTAAAATGTTCAATGAAATAGGTGATTTTTTTCTTTTCAGACTAACATATTGGTATAAATGCTCTTTCATTTTGATTACAAAGCAATAAGAAGCCAAAATATAAAACTTTGAGTCACTTCATTAACTTCCAAGCTGTTTTTCTATTTACCAATCCCTTCAAAAATAAGTACTTTGTAGTGTTCCACAAAAAAAGAATGCTGAAATTATTTTAATCTTACAGTGATTAAAATAAGGTGGAAGGAACACCAGGCTATGTGAGGTCGTTGCAGAACTGATATTGCATTCCTTTAATCTGAAGATACAATGCCTTAGTCAGCTACAAGTGTGGGAAAAACTTTTTTTTTTTTCCTGAATGCTGAGAAAATTTTACAGAAATGACCAAGAAAAACCAACCAACTGTAAAACCAGAGAAAGGCAAACCCCTCCCAATAACACCTTGTCAAACCTCTCTGTTCAGCAAGTATGTGTAAGGGCTGGTGTTTGTGAAATACTGAACAGGTTAAATCGAAATGCAAATCATCCCATTTTTCACTCTCAGATCAAAATGGAATCCAGTGCAGAAGCAGATCCAACTTCCTTTTGTGTTCCATTTTGGAGACTTTTTTGTAGCTCTCATAAAGTTTTATGGTTTTATTTTATGTGAAGGGCATATGAGCCAAGACATTGCCATTTACTCCAGTTTCTAACAGGCACCTGTACAGGTTTTGTTTTACCCCCATACAAACAACAATATAGTAAAAATGCAGCCAATATTGAGGGACTGAGCTTTCTAAAGTCATACTATAATTCAAAAAAGAAAATGAGGATGTGAAATTACTAGAAGGGAATATAAATCTTAGAACCTGAAAGAATCAGCCCCACAATATGTATCTGATCTTCTGAAAATACCAGAACCAGCTATTTATTCTGGAAGAGTCAATGCAAGTGCGAGCAGTTAACAATTTTCTCACCATCTCTTTGCAGGTGTGATACTCTTACCCGTCACAATCCTGGGGATGTTTCTAGGGGGCTTCCTGATCAAGAAATTCAAACTGCACATAACTGAAATGGCCAAGTTTGCTTGCATCACCTTTATCGTGGCATATTTGCTGAACCTCTTGTACTTCACGTGCAGCTGTGAGGTGCTGCAGGTGGCTGGCCTGACAGCACCCTACTCTGGGTTTGTATCCCCTCAGGCTTGGGTGCCCCATCATTCGTCCCAGCTGCTCCTTTGGGGCTGATGCACAGCAGAAAATCCTAGGTTTTGAGACAGAATTGTCAGTCTGAAGTCATACCTAAAGCTGGGGATGGGGAAAATATACTGATTTTATTTTCCGGATTCATTTAAAGTGGACATTTCTTTTTCCTAAATTCTCTGTTCCTTTTTCCTAAATTCTCTGTTTCTGACACTACACCTATATATTCTGGCAAATTGCTAAAAAAGATTGCATTTATTACAGGCAACTTAAATTTCTATATTCTCTTTCAAGGCTTTAATTTAAAGCTAGCCTTTTTCTGTTAACATAGGGAGTAGCATGCAAAAGAAGTGTTGGAAATGTCTTCCAGAAGGGACCACCACTAGATCAGTAGTTCTGAGCCCACATGGGGGATTGCCAGCCCCCCGTGGTACCTGGAGCTGCCTCTGACCCACTGCTCACCTGGGAGGTGGGAAGTGCTGCAAACAGAGGTTCCCTCTCCAGGACCACGGCTCATGCTTCCTTGAGAACCCTTTCCAGACTCTAGCAGCCTGCCACAATTGCCTGCTGTATAAATTTAGCTCGGTCTGGTCCAAAATTCAAGGATCAAACTGAATCCAGCAGGACTTGCTGCATTTTCAGTTCAGACAGAAACTCAGCCCTGTGTTTTTTGAAACCGAGCCTGTGCTCAGGGAAATATCTAAGTTATCTGATGGCCAGTTCAGCTTTGAGCTTAGTTTTTGCCATGAAATATTTCAGAGGTTTGTGCAGTGGAGGTAACCCTGGTTGAGTGCAACATGTGATAGCACAGAGTGAATTAAAAATAAGCACGAACAGCAAGGGAGCATCTATTGAAAGAGCATTTGCAGTTTTTCCAGGAGAACTGAGTCTGGGGAATTTTGCACGTGTTAAGGTTGTTTCTGTTAAGTGATTCATTTAGTGTTTTGCCTATTTAACAATTTATATTTTGAAGACAAGCCTATTGAAGGCTAAACCCTTCAGTTATCTTCCCTTCTAGGATACTTAGGGGAAATGTAGCCCACATAATGTGTGCTTTTGGCTGAGGGAAGGAAGGAGGAGGAAGAAAAGGCAGGTTTTGGACATTTTTACCTTACCTTGTGATTGACCTCCCAGCAAGGATGATTTGTAGATGGTGGGCTCCTAAAACTTTCTGGGAACTGAGCACTGCTAACATGAGCATCCCTTTTACATCCCTGCCTCTGTCACCTGGATATGGTATGATATCCTACTGCTGAGGAAAAATGTGGGATTTTCTTAGGCCGTGTCTCTGTGATAAGAGATTCTAGGTATGATTTTCTTTTTCTTGGGGTGAGCTTTCAAAGGCAAAATTAATACCAGATATTCCCACCCAGCCTTTTCATTTCCATGCCTTTTCAGTGGCAATCCATAGAAATGTTAATGCTTGGTGAAAAATCCCAAGAGAACTTTGTTTTAGCTGAAATCACCTTAGTGTGATATCTGTGGGATGTACCGTAGCAGGTATCTGTCCATTTTGATTACTTCACTTTCTCCATGTTTTCCCTGACTACTCCCCAATATATATATATATTTTTCCACTATAAAATCCCACTAAATAATTCCTAAATTTCTTTCTGCTGTCCTCCAGAATGAAGCATCTTTCCTCCAGCAAGCACACCTACATGGCCAGCTGCAATGCTGAGTGCAGCTGCAGGGTGGACCAGTGGGACCCTGTGTGTGGGGACAATGGGATCACATACATGACAGCCTGCTTTGCAGGGTGCAGATCATCATCTGGCACAGGAAGGAATATGGTAAATATCCAGGCAGGTAGATGGCTGTGCAACAGGACAAGGAGCAATGCTTTAAGTTAAAAGAGGGTAGCTTTAGACTAGATATAGGGAAGACATTTTTATCAGCAGCAAAGCCATTTCCAGGACTTCAAATCATCCCACCTGGGTAAGACTGTTAAAAACACTGTGTTTGCAGAAGAGGCTGCAAATGCTTTTATCTCCTGGCAGAAGCAGAGTTGTCTTCACTGACAATACTGAAAAAGACAAGCAGCGTTATCAGGCTTGTATTTAAACATCCCATCAATATTGTCTGGCTTCACTTCAGGGAAATTGGCCTTCAAACCCATGTCCCCTGCTAACTCCAAAGCCCACTATCAGTCCAGCACCAAATGCTGTTTAAGCATACAATAATATATATGCATGAGTGCATGTTTGGTCCACACCTCTCTCTTTTCTTCTTGTTGCTGTTACCCATCCTCTTCATGGGGTACCTGAGCAGAACAGCTGGATAGCAGTTCACATCTGATTTTGTTAGCTTTGACCCATTTTAAACACACACAGAGCACCTTCTGTTCTAGCTCTGGCATGGCTGAAACTAGAATTCCAGTTGCTTTGTGTCTCTGGAGCAGCTCAGGGAGGCTGGAGCATATCAATGACCCGGCCATAAGTCTGCAGAGATGATTACAGAAGTTTTTTCAGCATCAACAGCAGCCTGGCTGGTATGGGGAGTGAAAAATCTAGCTGCTGAAATGGTTGTTTATTGCCACTGAATTCTGAATAAATAAATTCTTCTTCTCCTCTTCTCCTTTCAGGTGTTTCACAATTGCAGCTGTGTGGAAGAACGAGGGCTCGGGCTTGGCAATTCCTCTGCAGTTTTGGGACAGTGCCAAAGAGAAAGCTGTACCAAAGCCTTTCCCTATTTTTTAGCATTACAGACTGCATGTGCATTTATTTTAGCCTTAGGAGGCACTCCTACATACATGATTATGTTTAGGTGAAATACTTTACCTTACCTTGACCGTAAAGCTTGGGGAAAGAGAAACAGAAAATGATATCTACTATTTCATTCCTGCTGTGAGGAATGGCATGTGGATCAAATTGTGCCCCTGAGGACTTGCCTGTACTCTGAAATCCAGCTCTTTTCAGAGGCAGAGCAAAATATCTGTCCAGAAATTGAATTCTAATTTGATACTGAGTAGATACTTTGGTGATGAAAGGGGGGGCATTATGCTGATCCTGAATGCTGGGTTTCATTTCCAGTGATAGGGATATTTTTGCCAGAGCATTGGAAATAAGATGCAGTGCTAAGCCACAGCCAATGCTGTTCACATTATCCAGAGGAAAACAGGTACCTTTGTCAAGCCTTGTGGCCTCACAGTGTCTTCTGTGCTGGGAGAAGTCTGATATTCCTATTTTCCTGGTCAGCTGATAGGAGCAGAAGTATAGCAGGAATTTTTTTTTTAAGTTTTCATTCCTCCAGCTGAAAGCAGCAGCACTATTTTATGTTCAGAAGGAAAGCCAATGTTCAGTGCCTGCCACGTGGAAGTGCACTGCTCATGGGTGAATCCCCATGGTCAGTGCATGAGACCAAATAACCTGGCTGGGCTGCTGATCTCCTGCAGCATTTCCAAGTGTAGTGCACACCTGGGCAAAGCTCACTCTGCTGGCCCTGGACCCTAATGTGTTTAATGAGAAGCCTTTGGTGCTGATGCTGAAGGGACAATACTGGAGCATGGACCCCAGTGCAGGGAGCAGGCTGGGCACAGCAAGGCTCCCTGCTGCCCCTCTGCCAGCTCAGTACTCCCCTCTGGTCTTTGTCAATTCTTCCAGCTCACCTGATGGACACAGGCTGCTTCCCACTGGTAGGAATGAGGTGTTTTTATAGCCAGGTAACTCACATTTGCTGTCTCTCTGCCAAATGCTGGAGGCAGAGGTGGTTTAATCAACAAGGACTGCCCAGCCTTGTCCCCTCTGGTCACCACTGCCCAGTGCAGCCCCTCCCAAAGCCAGGCATCTGCTTGGAGCTCAACTTATGGGCATGAAGTGCCTTGTTTTGCTGGGTGCACTTTCATCATCTGTGCATCACCTCCCAGAAGTATTTCCAACCTGCTTTCCCCTGGCTCAAGATGAGTTTCTGATGCTTCCATCTACTGGTGGGTGTTTCAGTCAGGGCTCGAGTGGGCTGGGCTGGGTGAGGGCTCTGGCAGTGGGGCATGTGCAGATGTTCTCAGCATGGCTGCAGCCACGTCACCCTGCTCCTCAACACGCTGGCTGTGTTTCCTTTCCAGGTCTGTTTCGCCAGACCTGAAATCCTTTGCTGTTGGAATAGAAACTTTGGGTGGTAGAGTGCTAGGTAAGACTGAATTTCTTTGTGCTTTTCAAGTGGGTAGTCAGAGAGGCCAAAGAGGTAGACCAAAGTTAGCATTGCAATGCCCTTGCTCCAGAGAAGAACAAAAGAAATTTTCCAAAATTTTTCTTTGTAAGCAAACTATACATTTCAAAATGTTTGGGGGAGCTTGCTACATATTTCCTGGTACCTATTTACATATTATAATCATCTCTTCAGTTTTTTTCTCTACACTGAAAATAAATGAGGCAAATTTCATTTTACTGTTGAGTTTTTTTTTTTTTTTTTAATTGTGGGCACAACTACCTGAGCCTGATCAGCCTGCATATCCTTAATCCTCCCTTTTGCTGACCATTATTCACTTAAAGCTCCCAGGTACTTTGCCTATTATTTTGTTTTTTGAGTTTATCTGCAATAAACAATCATTTAAGTATTCAGACACATAATCTGCCCTGCCTCAAGCAAACCTGGCCTCATCTTCCCTTGTTTGCTGATTTTGAAATCTCTCCCTTGCAGGCAAGCCCAGGTAGGCATTTGGATCTCTTTTCCAATCTCCATATTTTAGCTGAACACTGCAGAGAATCAATCTTCTACTTTTATAAGCAGTTAACTTCAGAAAAATTGCACACTCTCCCTCAAACAGCTTACTGATGATATTAAAATGTCTGTTTAGAAGAAATTCTTTCAGTACTACATAAATAGTACATTTATTACCCAGATTCTTTGGAGCAAGTGCTTAATTTCATCCCTTTGCACTGCACTAATCACCTTTTAACAGCAAACTGTTGTGTAAGACTGAATAGACACATCAATATACATAAATATTAATATGTCATGGCATGTAATTCCACACCAGGGATTTTAAAAGAAATGTTGGTTATATTATTTCTTTAAACAGCAGAAATTAAACTTCTAATAAAAATACCATTAAAGGGAATTGCTAACATTTCCCTTGCTGGATAATATTAAGCAATAATTGTCCATTGTTTCAGCTCCCTTTAAGTACTTGCATAAATATTTTCACAAATCTTGTCATCTCAAAGCCGGAACTGGATGTTTAGTCCCGTTCTATGCAGGCATAATTCAAAAACCTGGAGATTCACTCCCTCATTTCTTTCCATGACACTGAATGATGAGATCTCCATGTCTGAGGTCACGTAATGAGAATTTCCTTTGCAGGAGGACTCCCAGCCCCTATTTATTTTGGTGCCTTGATAGACGAGACCTGCCTGAAGTGGGGGACAAAAAGCTGTGGGGGAGCCGGGTCCTGCCGAGTGTACGACACAAAAGAATTCAGGTAATCCTCAGTAGGGTTTGGGAATCTGGGCAGCAAGGACCAAGGTGGACTTCAGTTTTTCCAAGGTGGACATGTCAACTGTTTGTAGACTGCTTAGGGTCCTTAATTTGACCAGACCTCAATAGGTGAATAAGCCAAATAATTTTTATTCCATCTGACGTCTAAAATTGCAGGGTGCTGCCTTAAGTCATGAGAATTAGTTCTTTTGTTGTAGTCTGCACTGAATAATGAAATGAGTGCACTGAGTAACTCTGCACGTGGAGTACGTGCAGCTCTGCAGATTCTCTCCCTCATCCCTCATTTATTTGCTTCCTGTTGTATTAGAAATCTCACCAGATCCACTTGGAGGGAGGACACAGATGCCTGCAGAGCTGTGGCCAGGAGCACTGGGGCAGGACAGGGACGATAGGCTGGTGCAGCTCCTCTTTTGTCAGCCCTAAAACAGAGTCTGCTGAATGGCAGCACTCTCCAGACATTTCTGCTGTAAGTCCAAGACCTGATCAGAGCCTGTCTGGGGCTAAATATCATGAGGTCATTTGCTTTCTGCCTGTTATTTCTTATTTTAAAATGTGAAGCAACACCTGGCTGAGAATAAATGCTTTTGTCAGACTGCTCTTTAAATCCTACTTGGTTCCATACAGAATTGGAAAGTTTTATTAAAATAAATGTATTTTGTCCCTTTTTTCCCCCAGGAATGTCTATCTTGGCCTCATTGCAGGACTTCGGGCAGGATGCTGTCTCTTGTACATTGTGCTCTCTGTTTTAATTATGAAACGCTTCAAACCAGATGGCAAAGAGATGACAGATACCAAAAATGCAGAAAGATCAACCAGCAAAGAACTAGACACTGCCAACAAAAGAGAAATTCTTCCTGGTTCAAGAGCCTCAGAGGAGAGCGAGGAAACTTATATGTAACAAAGGTCTTTTGTAACTTTGCCTATGCTTCAGTTTTTCTGAGCACAAAAGGACTCTAATTACAGACTTCAACAGCTGGTTTGCATTTTGGGAGTTCAAAAGTATCTCTGAACATTGGCTTTTTATTTGTTTTACCCTATCTTCTTCCTTTTCTCATCTGAAACAACAACGAGGGGAAAAGGTGTTCAAAATTTTGGGGAACTCTCCCATCCTCTTGCTCTCAGTCCCTTTCCAGACCAACAGCAGGACAAGGCAAAATTTTGCAAGTGTCATGAATTTGATTATGATTGAAAAATCAGGAAGAAGAAATCCACAAGAAGCTGCTTTGGCATTTTTCACTGTGAAGAAAGTGGTGTGTTAATTTTGCAGCACATCTCAGTAGTGGGTCTGAGAAAGATTACTCTGAACTGATGCAATAAAGTGATGGGTGTATCAATTTATTTGATTTTTATTTTTTTTGTGCTAGTGTGGAGGGAAGGGGGGGGGGCCTTTTTATCCTAAGGACCACTGTTTTTGTATCCCATATATATAAATTTCCTTCCTTTTTTAAGGAACCTGCAGTAAACCTTGAAATACAGTACTAAATACTTGAAATTTCACAGCTTTCCACAGGCAGCCTTGTCCAGAGAGAAGCTTTATTAAAGGAAGTTCCTGACAGTTATTTAAAGGGGAAAGAAATAGCTAAAATTATTATTAGTGTGATTTATTTTTTTGTTGACAGCTCTCAGGAAGTACCTTTGCAATAGGAGAAAAACTAATTAGTAAGATCACTGTAGATTTTGTCTCCATCACCACAGGCATTTGGCTTTATTTTCTGGAGGGTACCTCTTTTGCAGTGCTGTGCCTAAAACTAGGAAACAAAATTTCTTCCCTAATTTTAAACTTCCTTAGGACATGGAATAGAGATAATAGACATAAAGAAAATCTACCACACTTAATCTGAGAAAGCAGCAGATCAGAGGCCTAAAGAGAGGGATTCTCTGTGTAAAATGATTTTCTGATCTTTCTTCTACCATCTGCCCCATGTAAGTGCAAGAAGAGGGATGGGAAAAGGGTTGGTGTGGTACTCACTGAAGGGAAGTTCCTCATGGAGGCCTTTGGAGATGGAGTTATTTGCATTTTATTGCTTAGAGACAATGACCAGCACCTTTAGACATTGTTTTTTACATTCACAGCTCTGATTATAAACTGATCTGGGCCAGATGTGTCTATTATAAGAGATGAAATGAAAGGCACTCTAGTACAGAACATACCAATAGTGCACCTAGGTCTGGAAATTATTAAAGAAAAATCCAAGTTCCAGAAAAATCAGGAACTGTTCACAGAGAAAATCATGGTGTGTCATTCTCCTTCTGCAAGCAGTATTTTAACATTGAATAAATGCCTTGGCAGTTCTAGAAACACTCCTGATCTTTGCCAGACATCGAGTCAGTCAGGTGACTCATACTGACATCATTTCCCTTTTACTTCTGTTTGGGTATTTATTTCTGTACACTGTTTTGGTTTTTGTTTTGGTTTTTGGTTTGGTTTGGGGTTTTTTTGTTTGTTTTTTTTTTTTATATTATAGGGCTTTTTTTTGACAGGAGCATCTTGATTTTCCCAGGAGGAAATGTTTTATCAAAGGTGTGTTGATAACTGATGTCAGAGTGGAAATGAGATTCTGGTCAGATCTGATGATTCATGCCCAGGTATTTACCCCAGATGAAATTTAGCAAAGCGAGGTTTTTTCAAACAAATACAAATTAACATCATTCTTCATAACAGTCCTGAATCAATAATAGCACAAGCCCTGCCACAGGTGGTATTAGATGAGCCTCTCTCAGAATTCTGACGACTCCAAGGCTGTCTGACTTCCCTGTGTTTTTTGAGTGCAAATCTAGCACTCTGCTGTGAACAGAAGAAGTTTCCTCAAGGGAACAGCTCCTAATTCAACAGCCAACTAGTGCAGAACATGCAAAAAATTAAATAAGTGGTCAACCAAGTGGCATTTTCCCAAAAGATTTTTATCTCCTTGCTTCTCACAACAGAGAAGAAGAAATTCCTCCTGCTCCAAAGGCAAGGCTTCAGCAGCTGAGAGGCAGAGGGGGCCCTGGGGCTCTGATTTATTGCAAAATCACATCACTGACTCCAGGATCAAAACTGGTGTCTTTGTCCTGTGGGAGAGCTGTGATGCCTCTGAGCCCCATCAGGGGAAAAATCCTCCAGGAAAGAAGAAAAACCTGTTGTTTTCCAAGGTCATAAGAGAAATTGTTAACCATTTTGGAGGCAAATTTGTAACTCTGCCAAGCCAGGCGTGCTTTCAAATACAGACTACAAACCATGTAGTCTAGGGATGATTATAGAGAGCTTGATGGGCCATAAATCATGGTAAATCACTAACATCAATGGACAGATAAAAAAAAGCAGTGAGTTTTCATCAGACTGCAGGAGATTTAAGGGCATGAGCCTTGTGTTTGCCCAACTCTTCTTTGAGGGTATCAAAAAGCTCTTTAATGGCATTTTCAAAGTCCTTCTCTCAGAATAACTACACAAGACACGAGACAGCTCACTTACCTGGCATTTCTTTGCTTTTAGATACACAATCAGGCAGACATACTGACCTAGGACTACCTGTTTTTATGATGTTTTCTAGTTGTTTGTCAAAGAAATAGAAAAAACCCACAGATTTCTGTATGCATTAGGATCATGTACCAAGCCCTCCTATGGCTTTTGTGTCCCTGTTATCAGCAACACCTGTCTATCCTGGCACGAAAATAAGTTTGGAATAAAGCACTAGTTGTTGCAGAATAAACAGAAAATACATCAGGCTGTCAACTTAAATTTAAAGCACTCAAAATGCTTTTATAACATAGGAGAGAGGTGACATTAGATTTAGTCCACCAGTTTTCACTGTGGAGTATATTGTCATTTTTGCCTTCCTCAAGTTTGAAATATTGTCAAAGTTTTTTTCCAGCTGAAACTCTTAACACAGATCTGAATCATATGTTGATTTTTTTTCCCTCCAGTGTTACTTTCTATTTAATTCATGTATTTATTCTGAGCTACATAAACATAACTAAATCACAGTTCAAGTTGAGGATTGTTTTCCAATGGCACTAAGTGCTGGGTTTTTTTTTTATTTAGGTGTTCTAAACATGCTGTAATGTGATTACCACTTTTTAGTGAAAAACTAAGTCAGTCTTGAGTGATTAAGAATATCAGAAAGCAAAGGGTCATCAGATTTCTGTAGATCAGTTCAATTAACTTTAACGAGGGGCAATAAGATAATTGTTACAAGAGATATACAGGTAGTGACAAAATATTCTGATGGAATCCTTGAGATTTGGTCAGAAAAATAATTGCATTTTGCAGGGAAAAAAAACCCTAGGAAGTATTATTAAATTCTTATAGCAATTATAATTCTTCTAACAATAAATTCTTATAACAGATCTGCATCTTAAACCAGAGACATTCTGAGTCAGTGACTGCCAAACCTAAATAATTCATCTCCTCAGCTGTGTTGCACTAAAAAGCATTTATATAAAATGCAACATTTTCTTCTCTGAAGTCCCCAGGTGGGAAATAGTCAGAAGAGTTTTGTGTTTCTCAGCAGGAGATATTGCTGCATAAATGAATGAGTGCTCCTGTTATCTGCAAAAGCCATATCTCACTTGAATGCATATTTATTTTAATATCATCTTATCAATGGAACACCGATGGTCCATATTATTACCTCTAAAATTAGCATTACACTAGGTCACTTAATCACAGACTTTGTGCTGAGCCCTGGCTTAACCAACAAGATCAATGAAACCTGAAATATTCCTCCCATACTAATAACAGGCTATAGTAATAAAAATAATAATGACAATATTATGAGCTGAAATATCTCAGAGGTCCTGCCAGGTTTTCTGTATTGATTGCTGCAACTTTTTTTTTTTTTTTTAAAGCTGCAGGTACCTGGGTCAGAAAACCATCTCCTCAGCATAACAGATAGATTTCTATACAGAATTTTATTCTTCACAGCCAGTAGAAGGTATGAATCACTCAGGATTATAATGGCCAAATATAATATTATATCAGTAGGAGAATGGCTCATCAGGATACTTGGTTTGAAGAGTGGAACACGTCAGCACATGAATAAAATTGCAAATGAAGAGAAGAATTTGTTTTAGGAGACTGTGAAAAAGTTTCCCATCAATGCTTCTAAGTATGGATCTGCACCTTAAAAAGATGATAATGAGTTTAGAGGAAGAATTTCATTTTTGGGTGTCCTATTTTAGGTAATTTGGATAACAATTTTGAGTTTAGAATCATTAGTACTCAGAAGTCTGAAAAAATCTAGTACCAGGCTCACTGAATAAAGCATTTCTTTACCAAAAAAATCAGGACACCTCAAAAACATTTTAACTTTTATTTTCCAGGGATTTTTAATGAGTCATTTCAGAGCAAGCACACAAACAGGTTCAACCCTCCTGAAGATAATGAATGTTTGCCAATCCCTGATTGCTCCAATCTCGTATTTGCTTTAGCCTGCAAATACCTGACCTTTTTTTGATTGGAAAAATGGCTGGATCATAAAGTTATAAACCAATATACAAATCAAGCTTTATATTGCAGTCAAAGATATGATCACAGCTGAGTGAGCAGAAACTACTGAGTGCAGCTGGCACCTGCTCAAGTGCTGGAAAAGGCTCCTGCTGCAGATTCTGGGAGGTGATTGGACAGACAGAAAGCCAAAAACCTGTGCTGGGAACTGAAAGGCAAAGGCATGTTCATAACTACTGCATTTGATGCTAAATGAATCAAAGCTAAACTTTCAGCAGCAGAGCTGTTGTCTCCAGGCAAAATTTACTCTTTGGTCAAGAAATGAAAGGGTGGGAAATTCAGAAAAAATAATGTTTCCAAATTACTTATGAGCTATGTATAATATAATTTTTCAGACATGCAAAGCTCACCCAGAATGAGGGAACACCTCAATAACTGTTAATAAATAACATCCTGATTTTTGAAGCTGTATCTCTTTAGAGTAGGAAATACATCCTAAGTATCCTTCCTTTCTTGTGTGTTTACTGTCATCTAAGTCACACAAAAGGAAGCTTTCAAAGCACTTACAGGGTCCTGTTTCATCACTGAATGTGAGTTAAGCTTTTTGGAACCTGCATCCATTGGGATGGCATTATAAAGTAAACCTGAAAGACAGATTTTTACTTATAAATCTGGTTTATAAGTGCTTTGGAAAATGTTGCTATACCTGCATTTCTCGACTGAAGAAATAAGACTCTGACAGAGTAAGAATGCAAACATCCCAAATTCCAAGGTAATATGTTCAACTTCAGTGTGTCAAAAAAAAATATCTACTTTGAGGGTAACAGATCCTCCAAGCAAAGTTTCAGAAGATAAAAACCACCACTTCTCATGTCAGATCATTCAAATGTTTATGTGTCATAAATAATGGTTATTTCCAGCTCAGTTTTTCTGTCTTCTCTGACTCCATAGTGTTGATGGAGACTGACCTAAGAGCTGAAGATATAAATAGAAAGTTTGGTGGAAATACCATGATTTCTACTTTTTCTGTAGATCCCAGAAGGCATCTTCTGAGAGAAAAACTGAGGAGCAGAAAGGAACAAAAATAGTTCATGCTGATCACTGAGCTGTCAGTGCAGAGGGTAAGTTGCAGCAACTTAGAAAGAAGTGATTCCAAGCAGGGGAGTAATTCCTTAATAGGATTTTCCTTTGCAAGCTGCACAGTGCAGGAACTCACTCCAGCACCAACACCATCAATCCTAGCCCTGGATTATTTGCAGATTTTCATTGTTGATACCAAATGTTGGACCAATTCAGTCTCGTTACTCTAATCAATTCTGCTCCTGGTATTTCCAGTCCTTTTTCTTTGCTCTCTTAATTTGGCTTTCAAAATAACACCTAAGAGCTGATGTCTTGCAGAGGCTGCCCATGTGTGCTCTCTGCACTGTGTTTTGATAACTGTTTTCTCCATTTTTTCTGTTTTAGGAGGCAGAATAATTTAGGTAATACATCGATTTGGCACATTTTTAGTTTGATTTTGGCCCATCCATACTTCCATAAGTACGTGCTGCCACGTCAGTTTTGTTCTGCACTTCTACATTTGTTGAAATGTTCAGTGCTCCCAAACCTTTTCAGGATCAGCAGGAGCATATTTGTTCAATGAATTGCCTGCTGTTTCTCTCCATGCCAATATTGACATTTTTTGCAAGTTCAAATTGACTGCAAAGTGCATCCCTTCTCCATTAGTGTCATCAATATAGAGAAAATGACAACTGACCAAAACCAGGAGTTCCAGACCTACCAATGCTTGGATGATCTTAAGAAGCAGCTGCTGAATTTCTTATATCCCTGGAGGATTTGTCAAACAGGGCTGGAATAAGGGCATTTGTGAGACCTGGATGGCAAAAGCATTTTTTTGCTCTCCATAATGCTTCTTTTTAACCAACTCAATGCATTCCTGAAGTCAAGGAAAACAACAAACAACTTTAAATCCAGTGTATTAAAATGAGGATTAAAAAAAGACTAGTGGGCTGAAATTAATGATGATTCAGAAATGAGTCAGCTATTGAATTCTCCTTCAAAAATCTGTTTTCAAGAAGGGGAAAAAAAAAAAAGAATAGTATGAATAATTGGAAACTAAGGAGCTTTTGCAAGTAAATACTTGCAGCTACTTAGTGTAAGTAAGGAATTCCAGAAAGCAGGCACAAGAAAGGGCACCAAGAAAACTAATCAGTGCTGTTACTGCAGGCATCTTTTAAAAATATTTGAGAACTGCTGGGATTTCAGGTGACTGCAGCAAACAATTTGACATTTCGAAAGACTTGAGAGATCTGCATATAAGACACTTATCCTTGAAGTGAGGGGAACACAACATCCACCCCTGGCCAGGTTGTGACCCTAATCCCACAGGGCACTCAGGGTGGGCTTGCACAGAGCTCTGGGCTGTCCCCTCTGTTTTCATATTTCACTCTGATGCATTACATTTATGTTATCATTTAAATTCCAAGAGTTTTACTAGAAAGGAAAATGCATATGTTTGTTTGAAACTAAAGGCAGTTCTGTTGTTCTGCTGCACTGGATATAATGCTTGTCAGATGGGCATTTTGCCAAAAAATCCATCTGATAGATTCTGAAATTTAAAAAAAGAATAGTGATAACATTTAACACTGCTTTGGATGACAACTAGTGAGTTCACCTCCCAGTTTGGACAAAATAAAATTATTCACACCCAATAGATTTGCATCAGTAGAGACCTTGTCACCAAAACAAAACTGACAGGTTTTTTTTGTCTTTGTGTCAGATGTCTGTATTTTACTGCAGAATACTGTGATGTATTCTACTCCAGAATAAACCTATGGCAACATCCATGGGGTGGCATGCACCACATAAAAAAAGAATGAGCCTTTCTCATGTTTTGCATTGGTTCAGACACAAAGCTCATGGCACTGCACATTGGAAAACCACTTTTTCTTTTTAAAATATGTTCCAGCTTTGGCTTCAAGAGGAGAAAAAAAAAAAAAGAGAAACATCTTAAGCAAAGCATGCTTAGCTAAAAAGCATTTCTGGATTGATTTTGGACATCAGGTGGGAAAGATTCTGCACAGTTATTTTCCCTGAGCACTAATAGAAAAGACAAAAATAATTCCCTCACCTGCTTTTGGCACAGAAAGTAGCAAGATAGGAAAAGACTTTTCTTCTTTTTTGGTGTTTTTTCTCTTGCCCACTGTGCAAGCACTGAACAATGTAAATTTATTTTGCAGCTTACAGCGCGTCACCTTCGGTGTGTTTCTTCTAGGGATGGTGACTCCACCACTTCTCTGGGCAGTCTGTTCCAAGCATTTCTGTCAAGAAAATATTCCTGACGGCCAAGCTGAACCTCCCCTGCCACAGCTGGAGCCATTTCCCCTCGTCCTCTTGCTGATTACCCAGGAGAAGAGCCTGACCTCCCCACACAGCTACACCCTCCTGCCAGGGAGTTGAAGAGAGCCACAAGGCTCCCCTGAGCCTCATTTTCTCCAGGCTAAAGAAGAACAAAGAACTTCTCTAGTTTTGAAGGATGAAGAATCTCTACCTACAGTAAATATCACTTAATTTGCAAAAAAAGTCCCATTCTTCTCCCTTCAGCTGCTGCAATCACTGCTAAGTGACTCTCGTGACAGACAACTCAGAACAATTCAGCATTTTCCTCAACATTTTTTTTTTAAAATCCAATATGTATATTAACCATATCCCACTGAGCCTTGAGCATCTATTTTAAAGTACCAACCGTCCTGCTGTGAAATGGTACTCAAGTGCCCATCTTTTTATTTAAAGTTATAACAAGCTGTCAGGCTCCAAGTGAGCACAGCGAGAGCAAGCCAACAAACACAAATGCAGCTTGGAGCACGTGAGCTAAAGTATATGAGCCGAGGGAATTTTAAGGTGTGTGGGAGCACGGCTGGGTGTTTTTCCTGCCTGCTGATGAATTTCTCCCGGAATAACCAAAACTGGGCGTGAAAAACACGAAAAGTCACGGGGAGTAACGCTGGCATTAGAGCGCCCTCTGCCGGACACTGCGGGGCATCGCGACACAGCCGCGCGTATCCCTTCTGTTGCAGAACCTTAAAATAAAATAAAACTTAAAAAAAAAAAGGTGTTTTTGAATAAAAATTCCACGACTCGAAGACTTAAAAAAAATCCCCCGTTGTCTTTATGAAAAGACGTGTGCAGTTTTAAGCAGGCATAACTTTTTCAGCTGGGGTAAGGCAAAATGCTTCTTGGAAAAATACTGCTTTTGCCAATTTCGAGATGAAGACCAGGCGCAATGGTGCAATTCGGCGAGGTGTTTGGCTTAAATGCTTTGGCTGACTGTGAATTTTGATTGAATTTGATGGAATCAGGAATCTTGCCTTGAGCTTGTCTCTCCTGTGTCAGTCCCCTGCATGGATCTGCATACAGGATCAATTTTTGAGGGCTTTTGGCACGGGGATGTTCTGGCAGCATCTTTGGTCCCACTAAAAAACCCAGACTGGCTCTGTCAGAACTGCCATGGAGTTTTTTTTTTGTTGTTGTTGAGAATTTGGTTCAGTTTGTGTAACTTGTTGTGTTACTGGTAATCAGGTACACATAAGGCACTTCCATACTTGTTTGTTAGTGTTTATTGCTGTTGTTTGCAGTCTTGCTATTAGTTATGCTCTCTGTACAGTGTTATCATTTATTATTTAGTTACTCACAGCATTTTGAATGGTGTTTCTAAAAGAAGCTGACCTGATTCACATGCCACTGGTCTAAATTTCTTTCTAAATAGAGGATTCATTCTCTGCATCAGAAGAACCTGGCAAACGTTCTCTGATCTTGCAGTTGTCTTCTTTATTCATAGCAGCATCCTCTTGTCCATTCTCTAGAGGCCTGGAGTTCTTATTTTGAAAGTGTTTCTTTATCAATGTATAAAAAATTATTCCAACCAAGTAGGAAGGACCTCTTAAAATTGCTCCTAAACCAAGGAAGACATACCTGTGGGACAGAGCATAGAAGATTGGGCCAGGCATTGAATTTTTCAAAAAACACTGAAGAAAATAATTTTAATGGCTTTTAAAGCTCTTGTATATACAAAAAAAAAAAAAAACAAAATAAAAACAAAAACAAACCTTTGGGGAAGACATTAAGACTCCTTGTTTGGGAATGATACCAAAAACTGGAAATTTTTACTTGCAAAAAAAAGTCTTAAAGATCTTAAAGAACTGATAATATTCATTTTGCTTATGAAGATAATTGCAAAGTGAAACTTCCATCATCTTCCCCCCTTTTTTGGAGGGGGGGGAAGATTTTTGGATCACTTTAAGGCTTTAGACTCTTTAGGGCTAGAAATATATTGAGGTCACCAGAGTGGTCTATTTTATGTGAAAATAATAAAAACACATCAGAAGCAGCCAAGGCTTGAGTGAAACTGAGAAAAATTTATGGAGCATTCACCCAGGAGAGTGATAGTGTTTGAGTTTCACCAACACCTCCAGCTATTCAGGACAATATTCCTTCATGGACTTTTCTCTCAGAAGTGGCCAATGCACAGAGTTAACATTCTTGCCAGTGTGAACAAACTACCTGCAAATAAGGTAAATTTGGGTAACTTTCTTCTTCATCTAAAGTCCTAAACTCTGAGGTATTTTTAATTGGATCCAAGTATATTAAAAATGCACAATCCATTCCAGAAATCTCTGTCAAGGATATTAAATTCCTTTTGTACAACATGAAAAACAGACTGAAAATTGAGAGCTTAACATTTGATCCTGAGATTTTTCAATTTCAGGAGTTCTGGACCGACTTAAAGCTGAGCCCCGAGTTAATATCTGACCATGATTTTGGATCTCGCACTAGAGCATAAGAGAACCAAGCGTTGTCTTTGCACAGGGAGGGTTTTTGGGCCCTAATTTGCTTTACCTGTTTGCATTGGAGTCATAGAGCCTGCAAGCCCCTTGCTTCCCACAGCTGGTGCTTCCCCACTTCAAGCACGTCCTGTCGATCGCGGCGCCGAAATAAACCGGTGCTGGGATGCCAGCTGCAAGGAGACAGGCAGAAATGGGACAACATTTCACAGCAAGGGACATCTTCCCAGGAATCAGCTTGGTATTTCCTTAGTGGTGATTACACGCCTCAAGAGGTGCACTGGACTCGGCAAGGATTTCTCTTACCCAGCATTCTCATAACGAGGGTGAAAAGACCAACTGCGAGAGCTTTGAACTCTGGCTGAACACATCTGGAAAAAAGAGGGATAAGTAAGAAGTGCTGGCCTATTTAGTGCTTAGACATGCCCATTAAATTGCTGTTAAATAGCCTCTTGTTGATGGAAAGCCAAAATTTGGGAGCACAGTGCTTCCTTCGTCTGCTGAAGTGTGTTAAGTGGTGTGAAAAAGGTGAATTAATCTACTGATTTCCATCAAATAGCTCCTGGCAAGTCCATTCCCTATGCATATTTAAGGAATTGAAGTTTTAAAGCCATAATCAGAGTCTATCCTGACGTTATGAAGATGAGCTCTCCAACTGCCTTCACTCTTGGGCATACATTTCCTCACTTGATGGACTATTTAATGGAAAATATCCTACTGCCCTAAGACAAAAGAGTTGCAGGTAGCAGGGCTAGTGCAGCATCTTTCTGTGCTTGAACAGAATTCCTCTGTACAAGGACACATCTTGGACAGCACAAAGCCTCCTGGCAATATGCTCATCTATTTTGTGGGGAACTGCACTCCAGGCATCAGAAATGGGCACTGATCTTGAATTCATGATAGCTCCAGCCTCTGCCATCTCCTTGCACATCCAGAAATCCTGGCAAATGCATGGCACTTTCAAAATGCAGGCAGAAAAAAGGACATGTGCTGGAAGACCTGATTACAGAACCACAGAATCATAAAATAGTTCAGTTTGGAAGGGGTGTTAAAAATTGTCTTGCTCCAAAACCACGAGCAGGGACACCTTGCACTATCCCAGGTTGCTCAGAGCCCATCCAACCTGGTCTGGGACACTTCCAGGGATGGGGCATCCACAGCTGCTCTGGGCAGCCTGTGCCAGGGCCTCACCACCTGTACAGGAAGGAATTTCTTCCAAACTTTCCCTCTTTCAGTTTGAACATATTACCCCTTGTTCTATCACTACAGCTCCTGATGAGCAAGAAAGTCCTTTTTTTTCCTTAGGTACAGAAACAAACACAACTTTGAAAGCCTCACTAGAAAGCCCTTGGTAAGCAGCCAGCTGTACTCACCTAAACATAATCATGTATGAAGGAGTGGCTCCCAGGGCGTAGCAGAAGCCACCTAGGACTTGTATTACTGTGTAATAAACGAACTTCATCGAACAATCATCACTTTTTGGACATTGCCCCAGGGTGGCAGAATTGTTTCCTGCCCAAGAACTGTTGATTTCAAGACATCTGCAGTTATGGAAGACCTGGAAGACACAAAACAGGTTTGGCAGGACACTGCTCATGAGATGGGGATTCTGTTGGAGAGAAAACAGAGTAAAGAGATGGCTCCAGACCATTTATGTTCTGGAGTGATCACCTGGCATGAGGAAACATGCAAATGGCATAGCCCAGTGAAGGTTTACATCCATGGACTGGGGATTTGTCTCTGGGACTCTGGGCATTATCTCCAGCACTCCATGCCAAGCAAAAATCAGTCACCCAGAAAAACAACACCCTGACATCCCAAAGCCTCACATGGAGGAAACAAGCTGCCTTTCCTCAACCCATTTTTCATACTTAAACATTAATGATCAGCAGCAGGGAAGATAGTACTCTATCTTAGTGTACTTCAATTGTTAGGTAAAGCCTCAGGGCAGCCAAAATGACATTTATGAAAGCCAAAGCCTGTGGACAACCTTCAGGCAACCAATTTGATTTGTGTGTTTCCCCCTCTTGTGCTTAACCTACAGAGGATGAAAGTTCATATCTAGAGCAAGGAGCTAGGGCTTAATGTGCAGTAAGTCAGAGAAATGTCTTTTCTTTGCTGTTTGCAGCCAGAAATCAAAAACACCCTACTGACCAGCCCCCAGTAACTTTGGTCTTCCTGAAATGCATTATCCTACTAAATCCCTGATGCTACATGGGAAATATGCTGGGGAAGCCCTGGCAAGCAAAGCAGGGTCTTACTGTGTTCTTTCCATGTCCCACGGAAGTGCCACACCCAGCCAGACAGGCCGAGACATAGGTGATCCCATTGGCTCCACACACAGGATCCCACACGTTGGAGGCACACTTGCAGTGCGAGTTGCATTCCGAAAATATGGAATTGTTGTGGTACGGAACGGGGTTGCTTGGAATTGAAGTTCAGACAAGTGTAAGAGATTTTTAATTCAGTGCTGAAGTCAGTGAAGACCCTTCTGTGTGACAGTGGTGCTGTTCTGAAGCCCACCTCGTATGCCCAGGACATGTTTCTACATCTCTATTGGTCTGTTTGAGATTCCATACTACTTGCACTGATATTAAAGCCTTTACTAGATTATAGAGGATTTTAAAACAAAAGAAAACATTGCTACTGATTTTACAGGTGCAGGGAGAAAAGAGAAAGGTCACTTGGACTCCCTCCTAACTGAATTTAGAGATTGCAAGAGTTATCACAGTCTTATCAAGTATATCTTTATCAGCTGGTAAAAATGCACCAGTGACAGAAACCAGATCTCCTGGTCTCTGTAGTTAAAAAAATACTGCTCTTAAAGCCTAGCCTAACTTTTCATAGAGGATATGAAGAATGCAGTATTATCTTTTGCTTTCAGGTATCCTTTGTGTATCGAGCAAAAAGAAATGCCTTCACTCATCTTCTCCTTTCTAGGTAAATGAATCTTCTGTGCTTGCCATTTTTTCATCCCAGGGCTTCCTAAGCATGTTCCCTGGCCACCATTTACCCTCCTGGTGAAAACATTGCACAGCAATACTCCCACCCTCCCCAGCAAAACAACCTACATTGCTAATGATGCAATTCCTAATTAATCTTTAACCAGGCTGGCACTCTGCTGACCAACAAAACTACCCCAAAGACACGTGGCACTGTTCACTTTCCCTCAAGCATTGCAAAAGCATGTTTCTCCTTTAGCCTTGATGTCACAGTACATTTTTTGAGAACTGTGGAGAAAAACACAATCTTTTCTATTTTATACTCACCCTTCATAGGACACTGTCATTCCTGCCACCACGTGGTTATCACAGCCAACAAAAAAGTGTAACAAACCGATGGCATAGGACAAAAATGACATGGTAAATGAAAACTTTGTCGCTCCAATGATGCTCAGTTTGTACTTTTTCATTATAAGCCCTCCTAGGAAAATACCAAGACCTACAGGAGGTAAGGATGTCATTCCTGAAAGACATTATAGAAGGGGAATTTTAGAATTAAAGAATCATTATAGTCTTAAGAGACAAAGTCTGTCCTAAGTTTTTTGTTCCTGGCAGCTTTATGTTTTGTCATGACTTTAGGAAGGTTTGTGTTCAGCCCAGCCCCTGGGTTCCACATGCTCTTTGTGAAGTGCCTAACCCTCCAAACCCACTTCCATTGCAAGGCACTTGCCAGATGCTTCAGCAACTAAAACTTCCACACCACACTCACTGCATATTTGGGGTGCCCTTACTATAAATATAATATAAATGCAATGTAATGTAATATAACTTAAAAATTTCTTATGGTCCCATAGGCACAAACCCAGTATTTTTAATAATTCAGGTTCAGGTCAGAGCACCATTCAGCTCAACCTGTTCTGCATGGAATTCAGCCCCAGACAAAGCACACCAGAACCACACCATGCACTGCTTACAGCACAAGAAGTCCTTGCAGGGTGGAACTCACCTATTAAAAAGTTGGATTTGGATGTAGATTGTCCATACTGCTGTTCCATGTACTTTGGTTTGTAAGTCACGAAACCAATAAAACTACTGAACTGTAACAGTGAGCAACACAAAAATGTAAAGTACATTCGATTACCCAATACTTTTTTCAGGGAGTTATAGAAATCTGAAAGAAAGGGACATATGAGTTGGCATTGAAAGATGCATGGCATAATTACTGGTGAGTAACCTGCAAAACTTAGGGCAAGGTCCTGCTCTCAGCTGTCCAAGTGCAAGTTGTACTGATCTCCATTTGCATGAGGGTATCTGAAAGCAAAATCAGGTTCTTGAAAAACACCAGAGGTTGAGATACAGGAGGAGAATCCTACAAGAAGACAGAAGTATGGGTTAGGGCCTGGCTGCTCTATTGTGATAGGCACATAAAGACTCAGGGGCTCCACACAGCACAGACTGTTCAGCTTGCATGAATATTATCACAGGCTCAAGGCTAAGTGAGAGCTGCCTTGGTGGGGATGTCCAGTGTCTTCCACTGGGATCTGAACAAAAAATTTGACAAATGAAGCAAAGCCACTTCTTTCCATCACCTTTCCACCACTTTTTTTGGCCTAAGGACTGCACAACCAGAGCTATTCAAGACTGAGGTATTTTCATCAGGCACCACTATACTTCAGAGTCTCCATGAACTCTCTCAAATGAATAATTTGTCTTTCCATATTGCAAAAGGAGCCCTTGAATATTTTCTTTAGGTTCAGATACAGGAACATTTTTCCCTTCAAATTTCTTCCAGCACAAAATTTTAGAGGTAGGTGCCACTCAGGTGATGATTTATTTCAGGTGATGCATGCAGAACCTCAGAGTCCTGAACAAGTTCCTTCACTTCAAATAATTTTTGGTGGACCTTTCCTTTCCTGGGGATAGCTGCCTGGTTTAGATGGAATTGCAGGGGAGGCAAAATATTTTGCAGAGCTTTTACATTTCCTATATGTGTTGTGCCTATTGCTTTTCACACTTACACAACATGAGAAACACTTGCCTTTCAGCATTACTGACCACTTCCTTGGCTTAGTTTTTTCAGGAGAAAGTTTATTCCTCACGGCACCCGTGTTTTCCAAGAGCCCATGTGAAGTTTTGTCCTTATTGGCTTCCTCTGGCTTTTTCAGACTCTTTGGCAGGAAGCAAAATGGAATAGCAGATAGGAAACTGGTTGCTCCACCTATTAGAAAGCCAAGCCACCATGCACCCACCCAGCGGGAGTCCTGTGGGGTGATAGTGATGCTCCCTAGAAATGAGGGAAACAGGCACAAGTTACCCCAGAGGAGAAGCTGAACCTTCCCAACCTTTTTCTGCTGTGGCAGCTACATTCTGTAGTGTCTGAGTTCCAACAAGAAACATCTAATGAGGGACCATCCATGCAGTGAAGGCATCAGGAATCATACCCTGAATGGTGTTACAGAACCATAGGCTGGTTTGGACTGGAAGGTGTCCTGTGGGCAGGGACACCTTCTGGTTGACCAGTCTGGTCTGAGCCCCATCCAGCCTGGCCTTGAACACTTCCAGGGATGGGGCATCCACAGCTTCTCTGGACAACAGGTTCCCACCCCCTACCATCCTTACAGGGAAGAATTTCTTCCTAACATCTAATCCAATCTCACTCTCTTTTGGTTTGAAGCCATTCCTGTTTGTGCAGCGTTATTTTATCTGCCATTCCACACCTTCCACTGATGTTTTGTGGCAGACATCACAACACCAAGGTCCTTACCCAACACAGGGGACACCAAAAGGGGTGGCAGACAGGCCTCACGCGTGGTGTGCTTTTGGGCTCCTGAGACCCTCCTCTGCTTTCCTGAGTTGTGTAGGTTGCAATTCAGCAACTGGACATTCTCTGTAGTGTCAGTGAAATTACCCATGGCTTTAAATGTATTGCAAGGAATATGAGAGTAGCTGGCTGGTTTTTTGTGATTTTTAATTCTGGTATGTTTGGTGGGTGACCAGGATTGTAAGACTTTTCACTGCATGACTGAAATTGGCTCACTGTCTTTACTCCTAAATAAAATCAAATATTGGCTTAACAAAGGGCAAAGCCAAAATAGTTCATTTATCTAACTACAGGATTCTGAAGATCTGAAAACTTCTCTGTCCTGCTAGAAAAACAAGATCACTGAGAAGGAGCAGGATGAAGGACCACAGCCAGCACTTACAGGGATTGCTGTATCCTCTCTGGCACCGTGCAGATGTGAATACATACACGTGTTTTCATTTCATCTGAATAAGCAAGGGCTGAGAAAAAGTGTATATTGTGCTGCAAAAACTATGTGAAATGTAAATAATGTAAAATGCTCGGTGGAAAGGGTGGGTAATTCCCCCAAACTGTAAAGCTGCTGTACTAGCAGAATCTTTTTGTTAAAATTCCAGTTTAGAAAAAAATCTTGGTTCTGTGAGAGTTCTTGGTGCTAATTCTTAGAGTAAAGTGTGTATTACAATCCCTTAATATTAAAGCACAGTTCTAAAATATGCTCTAATTTCTAATGTCTAATATGCTCTAATCTCAGTCTAATTCTGCCTTTACTCTAAAAACTTTCAGTAATTTAGTAAAGCTGCAATAAGTTATACAATTAAAAAAATTAAATAAATATAATTCAAATATAACACATATTAATATAATTAATATAATTGAAACATATGCAACTGTTTATAGGAAATTCATATAAACAATTATTAGCTTACTTTCACTTTTCCTCTTTGCTTACCTGGATCCACAAATCCAATATCCACGTACAGTCTTGCACACAGAGATCCCAACAGGAAACCAAACATGGGGCCCATCATGGCTATTGTGTGCAAGCACGCTGAAAAATGCAAGGAAGCACATGCTAGTACCCCTAATGGCTGAGTGTTGTCTTCTGCAGAGGGTGAAGGACCTCTTACACCACTAATCTCTCCGTTTACTCCATGTTGAGATTACCTACATACACAGGAACATTCTCTTCTTTAGCAAAATCATCGAGGTAAGAGATGCCCAGTGGTGTTATTGGTGTCTCACCAATCCCACGTAACATGTTTCCCAGTAAGATATATATCCACATATATGAGGATGGCTCCTTCTCACAGCCTGCAGATGAGAGTTTACACCTTTGTAATAAAACATTTGAATAGGAAACAGGGAAAAATCACAGGAAACGTAGCACATGAAATGATTACAGATTAGAAATCAAGGTATTAAGAACAATTCCTTATAGAAGATAAATGACAGGCTGTCAACCCCATTATAATTTTTTCATGATCTTTTAATAAAACATCCTTCCACCTCCATTGCAATTGATTTCTAAAAGCACAGGTCACAGGTAAGTAACACCCATCAGAAAAAATGCTCATTAAAAAAATAACTTAATGATATTTTCATAAGTATATTACCTGGCATATATCACGTATCTTTAATGTGAGAAGTTTGAGATGGTTTCTGGTGCAGAGCTTGGCTCACTCTCTACCTGTGTCCCACACAAGCAACACATAAAACAGCTGTATTCCATATTGTAAGGAGGATAATAATGGATAAATTCCATTTATTTCTGCTAAAATCCATGCAGTTTCATGTCCTGTCACACTAGTTCTTCCACTCCCAGCTCCAAGTCCTGGGTACTGAGTCCTTGCAACCAAGGACAAAACAAGCTCCCGTATCTGCACTTCCATTTACAGTTCCATACCTGATCCTGGGACGTGCAGGTCAGTGTCATTCACATCCTGATGCAGGGAACAGGGCTTGATGCTGGAAGTTAAGTTGGCTGAAGCAGCTGTGTGTGACGTTGTCTCATACTTATAGCTGCAAACACACAACAGCAGGTTTAGAAGCAGTGCTCACTAGGGAAACACCAGTGTGGCAGGGCTGGAAAACCACCTTGGCTGCTGTTTCCCCAAAGGGAAAGGTATCTTGGATTAAATATCAGTTCAAAGGGCTACTGAAGGAGCAGATAAGGTTATTTAAGACCATTTTAGAAAATCAAAATACTAAAATTAAGAACAAATAAAGCTTAGAATTCTCTGGAATTCTATTCTATTATGTCTGGGAGGCATAATGTTTTAAAACTCAAAAGGGCTTGAGAAAGTATTTCAGATGAGATTGAATTTTTGGTGTCTAAATTTAGGGTCAGGTCCAAGTGAGCTCCCTGTGTTGACCCCACAACCAAGGAGGAAAAGAAGAATGTCTTGAGTTTGAGCAATGGTCCCTTTTCCATCTCTGATACGTGTTTGGTCTGTTCAGCTGCTTCAACATGATCCCTCTCCCAGGAACGAGGGCTGCTGAGGGGCAAAGTACAATTAGCTTTAGCAGAACAACATGGTAAAGCACACATTCTGCTCCAAGGAATTGCCCTGGCTCTGCTAGACCAGGCAGGCTTATTTTTCAGGCTGAAACAAAGAGCAGTTAGCAGGAGACACAGTGCAGAGCAGTTCCCCTACAAATGTTCAGGCTCAGGTTCATGAGTTACCCAGTGCAGCCAAGTATGATACATGGTCTGTATTAAGAGTGAAAAACTGATAAAAACTCTGGTTCTAGTGTGAGATCCACTAACACAAAAGAAAGCATTCCTCAGTTTTGTTTTTGCAGTAGTATACCTAAAATTATTCTAATATATTTAAGAAATCAACAGAAATATGTCTTACTCTATTTGTCATCCCTGTGCCCAAGCTATGGCTAGAAATATTATCACATATAAGCACAATGCAGTAATTCCCTGAGCCTGGAGATGGTGAATAAAAATTAACCAGATATGGAAAATCAGTTTAACCAGGCATGTGCATTTGGAACAGGAAAAAGCTGGTAAGAGTTCTACCAGCACTCATCCATCTGCAGGCTCTAGCATAATTTCATTTTTTGCCTCCTTTCTGAACAAGCCTGAGTGGAAACTAAAGCACTGTGATTTTCTCATTTTTTCGAGGAGTTGAACTGTCACTTCAGAAGAGCTGTATTTTTAAAATGAACATTCACCATCACAATAGTGATGTGTGTGTCACGTGGGGCTCATTGCTCTTGGAAGTGAGGTTCTACAGGCCTTTGGAAACCTAAGGCTAAATATACAACAAGATTCATTTAAAGACCAGAAAGCACAATGCAACACCAGTGTTAGGCCACCCAAATTAACCATAATTAGTACTTACTATCCCATGAAGAAATGAGGCATTGCTGATAAAAAGCATCCCAAAGCCATCGTAAAGCATCCCACAGCTATTACTTTGGGCCTGTGAAGCTTAGCTCCAAAATAGCTCACAAATGCAATCACCAGCAAGTTGCCTGCAAGGCAATGAAGCAGAATTAGTGCCAGATGCTGCCTCGTGTTTCTCTGAGCAGTTTCCTGCGTGCTAGGGAACATGCATTACCCATCTCAAAGCTGCCGTCGATGAAACCTGCGGTGGATGACGTCAGGTCGAACCTCCGCTCAATCTGAGTGATGGAGCTTTTCATTATCGTACCAGACAGGGCCTTGCTGAAGTAGCTGAATGACAGAGCAGCCAGAAATACCTGGGGAAAGATTCAGGCAGGAAATGGGAGGGAGAGGCAGGAAAACCTGTCGCAGAGGGATCAAATATATTTAAGATGGTGTGGAGCGATCGTCACCATCGTGACACAGAATTGTTACTCAAATTGGAGTGGCAAAGTTAATCTGAACACAAATTACCTTTTGCTTTTCACTTATTTTAGGCCAATTCATAACTGCTTCTAACTCAATCATGTGGCATCAAAATAAAGGCTTTAAGCAAGTTTTTATGGTACCTCAGTAAGAGGGATGTGCTACTAACTAAGTTCATCTCTGTTTCATATGATATATTTTGAAATGTTGCTTGTACATCATATATCTCACAAGGAAAAGCTTAATACTCTTTTGCATTTTGACTGCTGCTTCCACCAACACACATTGTGGCTTTTGCAAATAAAGATTTGTTTGGTAAAATGTTTAAGTTTGTTTAAATATTATCCAACGATTTCCACATAGTCTAAAAACCAAATAGACTTGTTGGTCACTGGGCAAGAGTTCTAACACAACAGAAACTTGGGTAAATAAACAAAGTAAATATAGGTTTAGACATTGCAATACTGTCTACTGGAAGAAATGAAGCCAATCCAGGAGGCAAAAGCTTGAAAGTTGGTATATTTACTCTCTTTTTGTCAGGAATGAAGAGAAAAATCTTCCAAGTGTGGGGTTTGTCCTGACATGTTCTATATTTCCTGAGCTTGACTGGCAAAAATTCCGAGTATCACCCTTTGTGCCTTATGCCAGCAGTACTCTCAGAGGGTTTGGCTGAAATCTCAAGCTGCTGATAAGCATGAAAACACAAACAAAAATTACTGGAGTCGCTTGGCTTTTGAAAATGCAATCCTCAGGTCAACCACAAAACATTTGATGAAACATGGTTCACCTCACCTTATTTTGACCCTACAAGACTGGTGGTGACAACAGCCAGTGTATTATAGGCACCTAATTGAGGCTGGTTCAAGTCTTGCACTTGAAGTTGCTGCCTGTCTCTAAGGGCCAAGAAAGGGATCCACCTACAAGTAACTTGTGAGTAAATACGGTAGAGCATGCATTTTTCATTTTCTTTAGAAAAAGAATAAAATCTGACTATCCCCTGGACCTCTAGTGCATATCCAGTTCCTCAAAAGATAGGGGGAACAGGAATGAAGGAATTTGGCATGTCACATCTTGAACAACATTTCTTAACATATAACAATGGCAATTTGTGGTGACATTTCTAAGGCACCAAACCTTCAATCCAGTGCAAGAGGAAGTCTTTTTGATGGGTGGATTTTTGCTTCCTTCATCATCCAAGAGCTGGTCAGGTTCTGCTTCCTGATTTGAGTCATTGACATTGCTGGGTTTGGTTTCCACTGTCATGGCTGATTTCTTTGCTGAGTGATCTGAACTGAAGAGAAAACAGCAATAAATACAAAAGCACATATGCCAAAATACAATTGCTTAAGGACCTCTCTGATGAATCTGGTGAAACTAACTACAGGAAAATGCTGAGATGTTGAAACTGAACCTTTCTACTTAAAACGATTTGGCTCAATGACTTGCATGTTTCAAAGTGTGTATTTGTTTAAATTCTGAAGTATCTAGTTTTGATATCTTTTTTTTCTTAAGAGACATGAGCACCCCCCTTTCTACCTTGTCCTGTCTTTTAATGCTAAAAAGGCAGTTTTGACAGAGGAGAGAGACAAAGTCTCTGTCCAAAAATAAACTACTAGGTTCAACAAAGCAGTAGTGCTGAAGCACAGGGAGTCCTAGGAAGCTCTAAATTTGCAGGTTCTGTGGCTTAGAACTTGGTTTGGTAAAATCTGTGCCATCCAATTTATTCCTTTACACTGGCTTGTTTGGAAACAATTCTTAGTGACAAAAGAATTTATTATTTCACCTAACTGACCTCCTGTAAGGATATTATTTGTTTGGTTTTTTTCCCTTCTTGCAACAATATGCAGGATATCCCTGATCTCTTTCTGTTTGCAGAGTGCTGTCTATAGGCTTGAAATGATCTGCAACTCAGCCGTTCAGCAGAACTGCTCCAGTTCCCCCAGGAACTTCCTGTAGCCACAGACAATGATATATCCTTTGACACATCATAATGTTTTAGTGTTGAAAGCCTTGTTTTGTTCTTAAGTTGTATTTTGGCTTATTGCAATGGATAGTTCAATACTGCATCTTTTTTTTTTTTTTTTTCCTCAGCTTTTTAAAACTCTGTATCTGAGAGATGGATAACAACTAAAAAGGAAACTTCAGAGAAAAGCTGTAAAGTCTATATATCTGTTTGCAAAGTTTATTTAAGGAATGAAAACACTTGCCTGTTTGTGCAACTCCCACTACAATCAGAACAGATTTCTCAAGGACGATCCAGAAGCCACTGCAGAGCCCCTCAGAAAAAAATGGGTCACTTGAAACAAGCCATGTTCAGATCTGCAGATAGGAGTATTGCATATTCTGTCAGAGTATTAAAATTAATGCCCTCAAGTCAGAACCCAGAAATCACAGCTCCCATGATCTGATTTGTTTCACCTTTCACAATATTCTCCTCCTTTGAGAAAAGGGCGAAAAAGAGAGAGGGGGGGAACAAATCACACAAAGAGAGGTTTTATATGCTTGAATGCAGCTGAAAAAAGTTGGATGAACTTTTCCAATGCTGGAAAAGTTCCATCTGCTTTCCCACTGCTAATATCTACTTCCCAAACTCTTCTGTGGCTGTGCTATAAGGCTGGGTCCGCACATGGATCAGGACAAAAAAAATTAGCTTCTCCTTCCCCTTGGCTACTCAGACAGATAGGAACAAGAAGGAGAGAAAGGATTTCTCCAGGAGTGCACAGCTACGAACAAAAATGTTATGAAATAAAACTCCTGGTGCTCAGGAAAAGCTGGTAGACAGCAGCTGAAATGCACCTGTCTTTGTGTAACCTGAAGATACAAACTTCTCCTCATAATTGTGATACATTGGTGGCTGCAGCAATATGCTGGGGGAGCATATCATTGCAGGTCACAGGCTTGGAGAAGTGGCTTTTTTTTTTTTTTAGGAGTTTAAAGGTACAACATGACTTAGAATCTGGTGGCAGATTCTCCCTCAGATGACCCCGACTTACACAGATATCAGCTGGAGATGGAAGAGATGAGGGCTGTGGAAATTCCAGGCCATGAGAGCATTAGAAAAAAAGATAAAAGGTCAATTCATAACTGATGACAACATACAGTAGCTGCTGAGCCTGATAATTTTAAGTAATGATAAAGTTGTTATTTTAGGTTTTTTTCACTAGTATTTTTTTCCATGTTCAGTAAATCAAGGTTCTGGATAAAAATATGAAGCTTTCTGCACCAAATGTGCCCTTTCACTAATATGAGTTCTCTAAAACTACCATTCTTTGCCTGCACAAGCTACTCCTCTGTAATAGTGATCTGAGAGAGCTGCATTTGCAGAAAGACAAGATTAGGCAAGTAAGGTATCAGTATTGATTAGGTAGTCACTCAGCTTAAACACAAATTAATTTCTTCCTAGGGGAAGAAAACAAACCTCCTCCCAAAAAACAAGCACAGAAAAAATCCACTAAAAAATTCTAAGTGCTACAGACAGATGGAATTTAACACTCATTTCACTTTTTGGAACGTTTGACAAATTCACTTGATTTTATGCTCAGTACAGTCTCTTCTGAGAACCACTTTGGGTGGGAGAAAATCAAGGCTCTTAACTAATAATCAGTGTGTATCATTTGTGCTGCAGGGAGCTGAGAGCCTCCACGACATCATGGGAAATCATGCAGCAACTTGCAATTCAATTGCAGAGTGAATGCAGCCAGCCTTGCACAGGACAGATTTCTTCAGGGCTTCAGGGGACATGATCTTACAGGGGCCATGCCCTAACTCTGGGCCTGTTCAGTGGATCTGTTCCTTATTAAAAATATATAAAAATAAAGTCAGCTTTGTTTTGTACCCCCTGATTATATGCAAATTATAGTGAATAAGAACATCAACTAAAAAAATAACAGGTAATAAATTTACAAAGGTCAAGACAACAGTTTGCTGTAGGTTTTGTAGACTCTTACAAAAGAAAGATATAGTGATGTTTGAGGACTTTTAAGAATCCAGCAAAGACACTCTAGGTCTTTGGGCAGATTGTCACCACAGCTGCACTCTCAGGGACTGTGCCACCACCCAGCAGAAGAGCAAACCACAAATCAGGAGCCACATTTCCTCCAGTAATTTATGGAGCTGGAAAGATTTACACTAACTGCAGTGCTGATCCAGTTGTCTCACTGATTTTTACATACATCCATGGCAAGACCTTTCAGGTTCACCTAACATGAGTACCACAGAGCTGTGCAGACCTCAGTGCTCCTTGCTCAGGACACACAAGGCTGGCATTTCAGACACCCACACAATGCCCAGTGCCACCACTAAAGCACTGCCCTTCCACCAGGACTGCTGCTGGTGCTACCAACTACAGCAAATGCAACTGGAAACTGCACAGGCCACGCTCGACAGCTGCAAACACTGATGACAACGTTTTAGAGACAAACAGAAAGAATATTGAAGAGGTTCCTACCTAGGTTCTGCATCCACAACAACAGCAGCTATACTAGCACACAAACGCTCACAAGTCAGAGGATTCTCTCCTTAAGCAAGGCTCTGCTGGGACATGGTAGAAGAATCATTAACTTCCAACTCAAACCAATGTTTTAATCTTGTCTCCTCCCAGTTCTGCCCTCTGTTAAAGGTCCCAAAATCCATGTTTGTCCACAGAGGTCAAAAGTTAATTAGGAAGAAGACGTGCAAGTGTGTTCTTTTTGTACATTCTTGTGAAGCATCTTTTTTTTTCCCCTGAAATTGTCTAGATTATGATAGTTCACCCCTTCCTGGTGTTTAAATATATGGTGTCCCAACTTTGGAAATATTCCTTTTTCCAAAGCATTTTGTTATGAAGTTTTATTTTCATAGTCTACGGCTGAAGTGCGTTCAGCTCAGATCTGCTAGAGCCAGCCAAGAATTTGCAGGAATAGAAAATGTAATGCCTTGGATATATGGAACAAAGAGGGTGTTCAAGAATCATTCATGCTTAGAAGACTGTTCAGATTTACAGTTTGTTGCTATTAACAGCAAAGGCAGGTGAAATATGAAAGTATATTAGAGCTATGTGTACTTTGGAGCAGCCCTTTATCACTTACAACCCTAGTTCAAGGAAACCAGGACAGGTTTATCTGATTGTGCCCCTGCTGTGCATTCTGCCTGATTCCTGAGAGTAACTGTACAGAGTAACTGTACTTAAAAGATAAGTTATTCTTGAGGCAGGTGAGATATGACTACTGTATGCCTGGATGTTACACCAAAATATTCCATTCCTGGTAGCTCCTGCCCCCTTTCCTGCACCCACTGTCACCACCTCACCAGCCACTTCCCCACAGAAACCAACCAGCTTAGTCACACCTGGAGGTACTCTTGATAAATCCATGCTGACTGCTCCAGATCACCAGCCCATTGTGTCCAATACTGGCTTCAAGGTGAACGTGCTCTATAATCTGCCATAAACCTCTGCTGCTATTTTACTGATTCATTTTGGTTGTAACTTTTTGTGCAGAACGATTTTTAGTTTTCCAGGACTAAGTGATCAGTAATGTGATCAAGGGGGACTTCATTCATCATTGCAGAGAAAATCCATGGTGTTAGATTATGATTGCATCCATTATAGTTAAGTCTGAATTAAAAAAACCCAAAACAACCAACATTGCTGTCACTGAAATTTTTCTAAGTTGTCCTCAGAGTCAGAGCATTACTTAGCATTAAATACAGGGAAGAAATGGAAATTCATGGTCCTGTAACAGATTTTTTAATAATTAAAAAAAGCCTCTTTTTTTTCACAGTTAGTGATCCTTCATGTCCTGTTGTGGCATAAAACATAAAACAGCCACTTCTAGTCACAAGACAAGCATCTTGGCCCCTGTTTATTGCTCTTTACTGCAGGCTCCCATGCCACACTGCTACTCTGTGCTGCTGGTGCTCCACCAAGGGCACAGACACACAAACCCTGTGTCCTCATCCTTCTTCAAAGGTGTGGCACAAGCTCTACTCTGAAGCTGTGACTGTGTCAAAAGTATTCCTGTTGTTTTACCAAGTGCTGTGGTGGAGCTTTGCATTCCCAAGGTTTCATTTTCAGGTTGCCTTCAGATGTATTAGCAGACCTACCCAAGTGGGTTTTTGGCCTTTTAATCCTAAACATCTGGAAAGGGATGGAGCTAAAATTACTCCATACCTCAGAGTAGTAGAACCTGTAGAAAAAGGTGCTACTTTCCTTTTCATATAAGGGAAAGAGTATTTCTTTGTTTTCATCATTCTGACAAGTGAATGCAAATCAGTTTCTCCCTATTTTTCCCTAGCCCTGTATATAGAATTAATTGATAACTTTCCAGGATTAAAATATCTTTTGTACTTTGCTTTCAGTATGGCTGAGAAGAATTTTTCTATCTTCAGGCTGCTGCTGTCCAAACAATCAAGGCTGACTTCTTGAACCAAGAACTGTTGATTAAAACTACCAACTGAAGCCAAATCAAAGACTATGGTCTCACACCTAAAAAAAAGAGACGTATCTCTTTTTCTACCCAAGACCCCCCCTCTATATTTCTCACACAAAAGGAAAAAGATAAAAAGGATTAAGATAGTAAAAATCCCCTTAATAAGAACATTGGGATATCAGTGATTTCTGACTCCTGCTGAGGTTAAAAGCAGTCCTTCCAAAAGCCACAGTAAGTCACCTTTAGCACAGGAGCTGGTTGCAGACTCCTCCAGGCAGAGGGTGGCAGCAGATCCCACCAGGAGAAGAAGAGGCTGCCAAGGCACAATTTGCAAGGGGCAGGCAGCAGCAGGGAGCTGCTGGCCAGGCAGAGGCCAGCTGGAGCAGGCAGCTTTGATTAGAGCCCTTCTTATTCTCAGGACACTAATCCCTAGATACAGAAAATCAATGTATTTTAAAATTTAACTCTTTGTTAGCAAACTAAATAAAAGGGATAGCGTACAGCAAGTGTAAGCAAATACTCCTGTAGTTAAGATGCTACAGGAATCCTGAGAGGGTGAAAATAGCCTTTTCCACAATAGAAAATTGTTCTTTGGTGCTCCTGTCCCAGAGGGTCTAGTTTCTGTTTGGTGATGTTGAGCTAACAAGAGAGAAAAACATGCTGAGAGGCTGATCTGTTGTCTCCATCTTAGTCTGGGAATTTACCCTTCCACTGCTCAGTGGAGCATTTGCCTTGCAAAAGAACATGATAATTTTCTCATTGATTTGCATCATGCATCTATCTGGGGAAAAGTAGACCACGATGTGCTGTTTTAATGATTTTTTTTTCTTTTTTTTTTTCCTGCTTAAAGTACAAAGGGTGGATATTAATGCTGGTTGTACAGCTTCTCTCTGCATTCAGTCTTAATCAGCAGCTTGGATTGGGGCTGTTATTACAGACACAGAATTGAAGTGCAAGTCACTGGCAGGTGAGAGTGCTTATACCCTTTTAGTATCCAAATGTGAGCTGCACCACAGAACAGCAGGAACAAAAACCATGCTGCCTTCAGGTGAAATCCCAGGGCAAGCCCCCCATCACCTTCACATGGTCTGGGATATTAACTGAGGTAACAGGACTGAAAAAAATTAATATGGCTCACATAATTGAATACCAGGTATTATACACAAAACCACTTCAATGAACTGTTCATCTGTCTTGTTACACTAGAGCAGATCTTTTACAAGAAAGGCTGAGTCTTGATTTTTTCCTGACAGAAAAATCTATCAGATGTCAGAAATATCTCAAAGATTGTTGTTCTAGTGAAAAAAAATATATTTCTATTATAGTTTCATCCTGCTTGATTTCCAGACACTGGAAAACAGTCTGTCTGCACAGTTAAACAAACAGATTTTTGCTGACTGTATAATGTTATCACAGGTTGGCTTTTACTTAAACAAGTTTGTGCTTTTCCACATCTTATTTTAGAAGTGCCAACATCACAGGAGCAACAAGAGAGTTCTGGTTGTGGTGCAACAACCTTTCAAACTTACCATGCTCAACAGCCATGAGAGAGAGCTTCCTGGCCTGGTCACCATCCAGCTGTGAGAATGTGCTCCACGTGCTCTCCACTAAATCCTTTCCTTATTTACTCTCTTCAAAATTCAATGAACTGTATTAATCTGGGATGAGCTGCTGGTTAACCAACCTCCTGATATTAGCCACATGTTGCTTAAGTAAGGGCCTTTTAATGAGAACTTTGAATCACCATTAAAGGGCCCCACATTTAGATTGCCCTCATCATTTTTACAGCAATTATGGACTTTTTGTCTTCTCGAGGTTGTTTAGCACTGGATGAACTGCCTCATGCAGCACTTGCTTAGTGATGCTCCAAGGCACAAAAAAAGACAACCAGACTGGGTCAGATCTATGATCCCTCTAGGTAACAGCCTTTGGGCTAGATCATTAATAATTATTAATAACGTTTATCTATGTGCAAATGCTTTTAAAACACCCCTGTGACCTAGCTGCTTGCAAGGCTATGCACTTCACAGCTTCTAGAAGTTTTAGTAACTTTTCTTGTAATGTTATGCAGAATTAAGCTGCACGTTGTGTCATCATCAGTCAAACCAGCCAAAGTGGTGCTGTCAATGTTTGCTCTCAGATTATACCAACTGTGCTGTTATATCAAAATATTGCAGTAGTGGTTTCACACATCAATATTACTCATTATTTTGAGCGTTTCAAGGAGGCAATCTATAATTATTCAGCCTGTTTATTCTTTTTGAGGTATCCACACCCCTTGCTCTCTGTTTTTTGGTAATTCCCTCAGATGGGGATGGCATGATGTAGCTATATATATATATGTATGTAATATGCATAAATATTATATGAATATATGCATATAATAGAAATATATATATGTATATTAAAAAATGCATTGTTCCCTCAGTCTTCTGTTCTCACCTTTTTGCTTCCTTTATTGGTTAGAAGTTCTTGAAAATCCCCTCCTGACACGATTAAAAATGATGTTCCTGTAACTGAGACATAGGATTTCATTTGAGAGTTGCATTTTTTGCTGGGAGGTAGGAGAGGAAATTTGGGCCTTTGGCTCATGTGCTCCAGGCCTGGTTTTATTATGTGGCATAGCCTGGTTACCCCAGCCTCGTCCTGCATGTGACACTGCTATAAAATCCCACCTTTTACAGGGCACACAGCCCCTGGGGACTCCTTAACAAGGGTGTGAGTCCCACTCTGGCCTCTGAGGCTGATAGCAAAGGTTGGGAAATCACCTCAGCTAATTCTTTGAACAATCTCACCTTTGAAAATGAAAGGCGTTTGCTTCTTTGCAGTCTCTTGGCTGTGGTTTAGTGTCTCTAACTCTAAAAAGAAAAGAGAAGATCCAGATTTGTTGACCTTGGTGACACAGAACCTGTTGCAGATATAGTTTAAGATGAAGAATTCTGGTAGGAAGATGCTGACAGATCCAAATACCTGAATGCTGAGATCATTTTTTCAAGTATTATAACAAGTCCATAATGTGTATCTGTAGTCACACTCACCCATGCACCCATGGTGCTACTTAAAGTACTAAAATAAAGTAGCAGACTCGAAAATAGTTCAAAGTGGGAATGGTTTCTATCTGCTTGCTAACTTACAGGATTATCATAGCTGAAGGATGGCAGGAGAAAAATGGACATTTTCAAAATGTAGTGCAAATAAGAGTTGCAGAAACAAATTCTTTTCTGGTATTCCTATGTGTAAAGAAAATGGGTTATGGAAGGAAAGCCCATGTTTTAAAGAATTATTCACTAAGTACAGGCTTAATATATAACCACAGGAGATAACCCATTAAGCTGATTTTTTTGGTTCTTGTTTCTTTCTGAACTAGAGTAGGATATGCTTATTTATCATTATTTCTTTGTTTGTTTGTTGTGGTATAACCCCAGCCAACAACTAAATACCATGAAGAGGGATGGGGAGGAGAATTGAAAAAAAAAAAGGTAAACTCCATGGGTTAAGAACAGTTTAATAATTTGAATAAAATAAAGTAGAATAATAATAGGATAACAATAATTGCAATGAAAAGGGAGAAAAAAAAAGAAAGAGAAACAAAACCTGAGAAAGACAACTTTTTGATGCACGATATGGTTGCTTGCTGATATCCAGTCTGTTCTTTAACAATCACTGGTTCCTCCTGGCCTATTCCCTCCAGTTTACATACTGGAAATGGCATTCCAGAGTAGGGAATATCCCTTTGGCTAGTTTGGGCCAGCTGTCCTGGCCATGCTCCCTCCCAGCTTCCTGTGCAGCTTCCCACTGGCAGAGTATGGGAAGCTGGAAATCCTTGCCTTGGGGTAAACACAGATCAGGAACAACTAAAACATCAGAATGATGTTACCACATCATTCTCCTACTGAATCCAAAACACAGCACTCTTCCAGCTACTCAGAAGAAAATTTTCTCTCTCCCAGGTGAAACCAGTGGATTTTCCTGGCCCTCTTGCTGCCAGGCACGTGCAGAACTGCCACTGTGGCAGCTCCATAACTGGTGAGTAGCAGTGTCCTTGCCAGGACTGCTTCACAAAGTAGGAATCATCCCCACTGCTTCGACACACAAACAGCATCAAGCACCGAGTGAAATGCAGATCTCTCCCCTTTTTTATCCCTGTGTGCACTTGAGCTGGGTTCCTCCTTTCTCCCATGGGATCTGACAGCTCATTTCTATGGGAAGTGCCCTCCCCAGGAGGCCACGGAAGGCTCCAAGCATTGTTCTCACTCCTGGATGCTGGTGCAGTTGGACATTTTTTGCTATTTTATGATGATGAGATCATATGAATGAAACCTGAGACGGGAATGCCTATCTTTGTGATTCACCCCAACCACAGCTCCTGACTTAGTCCCATATTCATACACCTTCAGATTATTTTAATTATGTTTGTTCAGTTCAATATCCAGCTCACAAGGCCCAGTGAACAGCCACAGCTGTGCAGGACCTCACTGTCCATTGCCTCTGACACTCACCCGGAGGACAAAGATTTGGGACAGGACACTGGGTGTCCCATCTTCCAGGCCACTGTCTAAACACTCACCCATGTGGCAAATCCTGGTGGTTCTCCCTCTGACAAATGCATTTTCCATTGGTTCTTCCTCTGACAAATGCATTTTCCCCAGTAATGGGTTTAAAGCCTTACCTCCTGCAGGTGTTTGGTGCTTCAGCACCATCCTTCTTGGTGCTGCTTTTGGGCGGATTAGGAAGGTCAATAATAGCACAGGACAAACATTGATCATTGGGCATTGATAAAGCCCAGTGAATATCACTCTTACACATGTGCCCCTCCTCATGCACCCCACAGGAGAGGCAGCAGGGCACCTACAGTCACTGCTGGGACACAAATCATATGATATGGGTGTGTTTTGCCAATATCGTGGTGAAGGATGTCACCACTTTTATCATGTCCTCAAAAATTCTAGTTGCTTTAAAGGATATCCCTGTGGTGCTGCCATTATCTTTCCCAGTGCAAGCTTTCTTGAGATTTTTTTTCATATTAAACAGCTCTCCTTTGCACTCCCCATCCCAAATATAATTAATATCAAAGACTGACAAAGCCCCAAAATGTCTTAGTTTCAGCTAGAAAATACAATAAATTAAAAGGAAAAGCCTCAAGTCACCTGGTCTTTTAATTAATTTTAATTTTATTTTTCCCAAGCTGTCTTTTCATAGCTTTTTAAAATATAAATCATATATATCTTGTATAATTTTGTTATTACATCATAAAGTGCATGGAATTATTTAGTACACTGAGTGCTAGCAAGTAGCAAGAAACTGCTGGAAATCTACAAAAGCTCTACTTTCATTCCAGTTTCCTTTGGGTGGTACTCCTGTGGTCTCTTTGTAACGACAACTTCTATTGCTGATTGCCATGCTGTAACAAAGCTACTGGAAAACGGATTCCTTACCACAACACTTGACATATCCTAGGTGTTATGGACTGAGTTCATGAGGTGCCCAGAGCCTGTGGCTGTTTTTTCCTTCCAGCAAACCATCTTCCTCCTGCCCCGTGCCTCGCTGTCGGCGAGGACGGGCTATGAGCCGCAGATCCCTCCACCTTCCAGGTTGCCAAGCCAGGCTTTGTGCCCCGGCTCCTCTTGGCTGGTGCCACGGCAGAGGGAGCTGCACGGCAGCCTCCCCACTGCCCCTCACACCCAGGAGGAGACCGAGGGGCAGCTGTGGCTCCTGCAGCTTCGAGAGGAGGGAGGGAGCTGAGGGGCAGCCGCAAGAACGGCGTCGCGGTGAGGGCACAACTGCACCTCCCCAGCCAGAGGAAACCCCCTCGCTCGGCAGAAAGAAATGGTGAGCAGTGTTTTTAGAGCTGTTCACGTGCTAGAAATTGGTGCTCTTTGCTTTTGGGGTTTACAGAGAAAATTGCATGAAGGTGAACATTTTCGAGGTGGCTACTAAGATACTGCTTCACTGATGATGGATTTTTGCCTGGAACACCACTCACTGGGTAAAATCACGGTGGAGATCTGAGTTTTCCTAAAGTCTGGTCTCCTTTTCTGGCCAGTAAGTTGACTGAATTAACTGGTCACTATTGACCAAATTATCTTTTCTGCTCTTTGTCCCACAGGCGCCTCTCTCCCCGTTGGCTGAGAGGGTCTCATCTGGTGGAGAAGACCTTTTTCGGAGAACCCCAAGGACAGCAACACTGAAGAAAATGGACACTGTGCCCAAGACCAAAGTCAGCCCCAGGTACACATACCTGAGAGAGAAATGATTGATCAGAGCCCATGTCAAAGGCAACACACGACTAGAAGGCATCAAGGACACATTGATATTTCCATCAGGTAAGGCTGGGTCAGGACACTTCAGTCAAGGGGATGACCCTGGAGAGGGGAGTTTGTCAGCTCGCCCAGGTCAGGGACAGAGTGGTCTGTGCTCCAGAAAGCATCTCAGGCACTGACTGACCTCCACCTCAGTGTGCTGCAGTAAGAATAGCACTAACATTTTTAGGGCAGTTACTCTATTTTTTGGTCATCATAAACAGTACCAGTGGTGCCAAGACCATGTGATGGCATTTTTGCTTTACAGGCATAATGACAGCAACAACAGCAGCAACAATAACATCGTAATGTTTTATTAGCAAAAACAGTCCCAGCTGAGATTTTGCTCTTTCCTTCAAATTTTCAAAACAAGATGTACCCTTCTCTCATGTTTATTTTCCTTGTGGTGGGAGAAGGGACAACCTCTTCTCCCATTTTCCTCTTACCACTGTTATTCCATTCTTCATTTCTCATGAAGCCTTTCACAAATGCAGTTCAGACAATTACTATCCTCTAGCAATAAACTGATAAGACAGCTCTACACTTAAGCCTCTAGATAAGCCAAGCATGTTTTGTGGCACCTTTGCCTTCCATTTTTTATACAGCTCCAACATGGAGAAAAATGAGGTTTAATAACTTATTTACACACACACGCAATGACAGCAGACATATTGAAAGCTGAGGAAAGCTTTAGCATAAAATTGAGGTTTCAACACAGCTTTTTTTTTTGAGAATTATTAAGTGACAACTATTTCCAGCTGATACTGAAACAAGATGATCTGCCCCTCTCACCCAAAGAGAGATTGAACCAAAAGAGAATGGTGAAATGTGAGTATTGTTGTTAATATGGTTAGTCAGAGTCTTTCATTCAGTTTCAAATCTTTCACTCAGATTTTCTAACAGAAATTCTTCTACCAGAGCCAGGTGTAGATGTACTTTAAGAACAAAACTTAAAGAAAGAATGAAGAGCTGTTACCTGAGTGCACTGGAGTCGTAGAGTCTGCAGGCTCCTCTTCCCCCACACCTTTTGCTTCCCCATTTCAGGCAAGTGGTATCTATGGCTACTCCAAAATACACTGGGGCTGGAATCCCCGCTGGGTGTATTCAACAAATAGACAGAGGTAAGAAATTTGCTTTCCAGGGTGACCAGTTTTGATCTAGAGGCACCTTCGTGCAGAACATTAACCAATATATTCTAGCAGCAATGACACTCGCACGCTGTTGCTGGTTTGAGAAGACATGCCTTGTGCTGCTCACACCACCCTTTCCTCCCTGTGGGGAGCCAGGAAAACATGACAAAACATCAAAAAGCCTCTGGAAGTCCATGGAAGGAGTGGTGGCCACGGTTTGGTTTCCTCACCCTGCGGGACATCTCTGGGGGGAAAAAAAATAGGAGATACTTCTCCTTTCTTGAGAGCAAGGGAGTCTGTTCAGCTTGGGTGTAGGGGTGTCCTGTGTGTGGGGTGGGGGAGAAGGGACAGAGACAGTGGGGCTGGGAGCCTGCAGTGGCATCCTCCAAGTATCTCGAGATCCTACTGTGGCAGGGGCAAACCTACTGCAGTTCTAGGGGGTGATGGAAAGGAAAAGCCTTTTTTCATGTGCTGATGGGGACATGCTGGACTCTGTGTCCCCTGGGTTGCTGGAGGAGAATGTAAGCCTGGAGAGAAAGTTCTGGCCTGCAAAGGTGAAAGAAAGAAGCCAACAGCTTGCTTTCATGCAATTTCATCCAGTTCATCCAACTTTGCTCATGTAAATAGGTGACTTGCTTCTTGCTATTTTTTGTTTGCATGAGGACCTAGAGGATTTTAGAATTTCTAGCTCATTGGCATCTCGTGTTACCCTTGATTTCACGTGGCTCTACTCTAAGCCTGCAGTGAACCCCGCCCCCAGGCACACCTATAGTCAGATTAATTCCCTTAGAAACTAGTGAATATATGCTTGAAAAGCAATCACAAATTCTCAGCCAGGGCTGTTCTATTATGTTTATTGCTGAGTAAGGGGATAAGATATAATTTTGATGTTAGCTTCATAGTCTACATATAGGATCACATCTCTATAAATATTGGCATTGCATATTTTAGTTATACCCAAGACATAGTTATGTGATTTATGAAGTACAAAGCAATTTCCTTTTTCCAACCTTTTTTTTTTTTAATCAAATGATATTTATTTGCAGATAGACATTGTTCATTCCAACAATCAAAGCCTAATTCTAAGATAAGTGATTAATGAGGAGTGCATTAAAACCGATTCAGGAGTACACATGGACTTACCAAGTACTCTTATTGCCAGGGTATAGATTCCAAGTGCAAATGATTTCAAGTGGGGTTTAATGCACCTAAAAATAATAAAATAAAGAGGTGTTAACTAGAAATAAAGCAATGGGTGTATATTATTAGAACACAAATAGAAAGCAAGGGAAAGGAAAGGAATGTGACCTTTTCTTCCTTAATGTCATGGACTTTGACCAAATTGCAGAAATATGTAAAAAAGGTGATAAAACCAGAACGGCATCTAAAACTGGATATTTGATATGGCATCTAGGAATTCTGAACATCTGTATTCAACATCACATTTTAAGATGGTTGTGGATTTTCAGATGATACCAGCACTTAGGTGTTACTAACTCAGGACAAGAAAATTGATAGCGAAATCATGCATCCATTGGATGGTTTTATTCAGTTAGACACTCCCTGAAATTCAGGATCAAGTCCCAGGCTAGTACAAGGTATTTAGGCACTCACTTTTCATTGCACCCTATCTAGGACCAGGATCACACCTCCTGTAAAGGCAGATCCTCCAAGCCATGCTCTGACAGAGCAGACCATTTGCATTTGGACTCTTCTAAGACTGCAGGGCGAGTCCAACACACACACCCAGCTCTTCTGGCTCCAGGTGAGCCCTGCTCCAGCCTTAGGTCATCATCCTGGCTCCTCGAGGGAGGGAGAGGTGGTGGGCAGGAGAACAGCTGCCTTTCCCATCCCTGCTGTCAGCAGGGTGTGTGGGGAGCCTCTCAGACTTGTAGGAGTCACTTGCTGCTCAAATGTGCTGTAGCAGACTGACTATTCCAATACCTAATCCAGCACAAATCTGGGCATATGTTTCATTTTGGCAAGTGAGTAGTACCAGTCACATGGTTAAACAAGGACATTTTTGGTATGTGGGGTAACACGTATATCAATATGTTAATTAATAAAACTTTTGTCACAGTCATTCTATTCAATGTAAATCAGAAAAAAATGAAATGGGCTGAAATTTGTCACTGTGGATGAACATAGGACTCTGGAGGTACAGTCTGTGTGGGCTGAACTAGGGTGGCCTCTGCTTCTGCAAAAATTAATGTAATTGGCAATATGTTTTAAAAAATAATAAAGACATTTCCGAACTAACTCTATTGTTCCTCACCAGGGCTAGTTTTCAACATGTAATTCTCTAATGCCCTGGTCATGGATTATCTGTTGATTGTGGCTTATACAAGCACTGCCATCTATGAGGGCATGACTGTAAAATGATTTTAAGCTGGAAGAACAGTGTCTTGCTCTCCTACTAGACACTTGCTACACAAGCACTCCTCAGCCTAGAGTCCTCCTAAACAAACCTGAGTGCATAGAAATCAAAAAGTGGAAAATAAAACTGGATATTTGATATGTGTTTCATATGATTTATATCCTGCAAAAATATATTCTTTCAGAGGAAAAAAATTGTTTTATTCTTTATATTGTCTTTGCACGGAAACAGGAGCCCTTTGTGATGCTGAGTGATAGCCAGACCTCTTAGGGAGATCTGAGACTTCCTTTTCACTGCCTAATCACCTGCTGTTGATAGCTGGTGCTTGAACAACAGCTATCTGAACTGCAGGGCTTTTTTCTCAAAAACTCGGGGCTTTCCCAAGTTCCTGGGCTACCGTAATTAGACTAATACCACCAAAATGACATTTCAGCAATGACTTGGTCGCCAGCTGTAAGCATATTTCAATGACTTCAGTGTGCAAACCCTCAGAGTAAATGTCACTAAATCTTACAGGCTTTTAGGGATTTAGCTGTATTTGTCCTCCATGGCAGGTGCAACCATATCTGCTCATCTGAAAACATCAGCTTGCTTAAGTGCTGGAATTTCAACAAAGATGACTGAATACCGAATAGTTTTTAAAAGAGATCATTGGGAAAAAAATACATAATGAAGTCTGCAACTTGACCTTGGGACTATTTGTGTTTAAAGAAGATTTATTTTCCTTCTGGTAACAGAAGCACACCTTCAAATCAGCCAGATTTTTGGAGAAAGTCAGTCAGTGATGGATTTCAAAAAAGAAAAAAGTAAGTGTGAGTTTAAAGTGGAATTGTGCCCACAGGTCATTTGCAGTGCAGGAAAAAAAAAAAAAAAAGACTGAACTTACTGAAACATGTTTTATGTAGCTGCACATCAAAGGTGGATTCCTTCAATCCAGCAGGAAAACACATAACTTCTCAGTTTCAGTTAAATGTCTCTCAAAGTAAAATGATTTTCAACAACAATAAAAGCATTGGAGAAGAACCAATAAAACTGTTTTGCTGATTTCATATAACAAAGTGGTTTAGTATTGTAACTGAAAGCCTTTCTAAGCTTTTCTACCTAAATTGATTAAGCAGTAAGACCCCCAAGAGCAAGTTCTTAGGGCTGAGAAGGGCAGGCAACTCCGTGTGATTTAAGCTTGTACGTGTTCAGTTATGAGCATCTCCCAAACACTTAATTTTTTATGCAGTGGAGACAAGAAGAAAGCAGGAGGTTGAGCATGGCTACCACAATTTTGAGGCCCTGTGTGGCACCAGATTCATACATTTTCCACCTTGTGTCTTATGGACAGAAGGAAGACATGATGTGGAGGGAAAGGGAACTGCATCCCTGCATAGCTCTATGCCCAAATTTATGCAGCCTGTCAGAGACAACCACAGAGAGCAATCTGGTGTCATCCTGAGGGCTTGGCTGCAAGCTCTCCACCCATGAATCATCCTCACCTTGTTGCATGGACAGTTCAGTTGTGCAGAAGCTTCAGTAAAAATGGTCTAAAATGGATTATAGTATGATTGCTCTTGGAGTGAGCCCTTGGGGAGAGAGAGATGCTGTGTGGTTTTCCAGCACTCAGGGGTAACCCTGCAAGGTGTGTGAGGAAAGCCGTGCAGCTTATTTACACCTCACTGGCAGTGCTTGTGCAGGGCAGTGGAGAAGGATCCTTACCTCAGCCATTTGTGAAAGCCTCTGTGTGAATATTTATTCTGGTTCAAGGATTGTGATGGAACTGTAGCTGAAGTCACATTTCTTTATTTAGGTTTTTCCATATGGCCTACGTTCAGCCAGTGGACACTGGCATTGTCCATGTGATATAAAGATAGCAGCAATGAGACAAGGCCTGGTCCAGAAAATTGAGTTCAAAAACAAAGAATTTGGGAGCAAGAAAACAGTTATAATACTAAAGATTAGTTAGACTGGATTTACTCTTGTTTTGTTTGAGAAGTAGAATGTGCCCATCTGGAAATAATTTGGAGAAAGGAACTGAGAAAGACAGGTTTCCAAAACACAGCAGAGCAGGACTTGGAATCCAAAAATCACAAGTAGCTGACAAAAATCCAGATTAAGCACTTGTAGTATTAAATGCCTTTTGCACTTGCTAAAATTAGCTTCAAAGCTTGCAGTGATGGATAAATAGTTCCAGCAGGTAAATATGCATTGGGACAAGCTCTCAATAAATCTGTGATTATCACAATAGGAAAAAAAGAAAAATCTCATGCTAAAACAACTGTTAAAACAAGGAGAAAAATCTGGGAGAGAACCATTATATGGAATATGCCACCTTGCATAGCTGCAAAACATTTCCCAATACTAGGAATACCAGGAGGGGAGGGAGTACCAGTCACATGTCAAACACTTTGAAAACATTTGGCAGTGCTAGCAGAAATTATTTCTTACCTCAGAAGCAGTATGTATCCAGGTGTGCCACCTACTGACAAAGTGTATGAAGTGATAACTGATATTACTAGAAAATACAGAAACATTTTAGGGCACTCATTTCCTTTTTGACATGGTCCCACCACAGCTGAGGAGCTTTGTGAAGATTCAAAGATTCCCACGCAGCTGCAGTTAAAAAATACCTGAAAGAGAGCAGGCAAAAATGTATGATAACCTAAATGGAGAAGAAGTGGATTTTTAGGAATTGCACATCATGCTTTTCTGGATGGCTGAAAGTTTAAGTCCAAAGTGGGAAATGTTTTACAAAAGGAAGAGGCTTATTCAATGAAGGAGAAAATTACAAAGTATCTACTGTTGATTAATCTAGTTATTAGTTTTTTTCCAACAGTCTTGGTAGCCAACAGCTCAAAAAAAATAAAAAAGCCTCCAACATTCTCTGCTTGCGATTTCTGCTGGTGAGAAGACTTTAAACGTGGGTGGCAGGTTGCTAAAAAGCCCTGAGGAGCTCAGGGCCGAAGAGGACGCGCTGTGCTCAGTTTGAATGCACTCTGACAGGGCTGGTTGTATGAGAGAAGATCGGATCGGATGCGGTAAGGAGAGGAGGGATCGCCTTACGGAGTTCTTGCCGCTGCCGCTGGACGCCTGGCAGCCGGCGAGGCAGGCGGACACGTAGGTCACTCCGTTCTCCCCGCACACGGGGTCCCAGTCGCTGCTGGAACACGAGCAGCCCGAGTTGCACTCTGAAAACAGGCCGTGCTCGGAGCCGGTCGTCGCTTTAGCTCTGCGGAAAGGAGAAGTCGCAAAGGCGCTGCCCGGCAGACGGGGAGGAAATCAGGATCAGCTCCTGGGTTATGCCCTCTGCCAGGAGCTCCCGGCCAAACCTCCTCTCTGTAGCCCATTAAAGGTTGTCTTCACATCCACACAGCAGTGTGAATCCTTATTTCTCTGCTATCCAGAGGTTTTCACACTATCTCACCACCTCCTGTGAGATAGTATTCACTTTATTAAGGGGGACAGCTACCAATCTGTATTCATGCATTTTCTCAGATTTTCTAAGGTTTCAGTTATGCAGTTTTAACACAACTAGGCAAAGAAGGGATTGAGTTACCCATGGGAAATGGTCTCTGTGGAAGTTAGCAAGGAATTTATCAGAATGGGATTCATCCAAACCGAGTGTCTGATACCGTGCACGACAACTCTCTCCCAAATTCAGTCATCAGACACCAGTGGAGCAGCTACCAGAGCTGCTGTGAGTCAGTGCTGGAAATTCCCCCCAAAAAGTAAGTTTTACAGGGTAATAGCATGGGCAGAAATGTTATCCTCAGGTGTACCTCATGGTTAACATCATGGTTAATCCACGAATCCCTAAGTTTTGAGTTCAAAGGCTATTAAATGCCATTCATCGCTCAGTGGCACACAGAGGCAAGAAACAATTAATTGAATCTCTTCCCCCCTACTGAGCTACTCACATTTCCAGGAATCACTGGGCCCAAAGGATGGGTCCCATGGCAATGATAATTAAAAAGTAATCAGAAAAATAATCCGCACTTGTGACATAAGCCCCACTCATGAGAGGGTCATGACACAATGACCGCTGGAATGGAGTGGCTTCCACTGATTTGAATCAAATTTCTGGGAAGCATATTCAGGTCAGTCACTCTCTTTTCAACAACATACACTCTGTGCAATGAAATGAGGAAGGAGTTTGGTTTGCAGCAGCCCTTTCTGCTGCAGCATGGCCTTGCCAGCATACCCGTGGTACGACACGGTCAGCCCGGCCACGTCCGAGTTCTCACAGCCCATGGCAAACAACGACAGGAGCAGAAGGTAACCAAAGAAAGATGACCCCAAGGAAAGTTTTGCAGCCCCTAAAACGCCGACTCCGAATTTTTTCATGATCAGTCCTCCAGAGAATATGCCAAAGGCCACAGCAGGAATGTTAATAAGACCTGAAATCAAACAGAAAAATCTGTATTAATGAAAACCCCAGCTCAATGGACTAACCTTGTCAGCCACAAAAACAGCTGCAGCAATCAGATGAAAGAGCAAAACATAAAAGATCTTTAGTCAGGCTATTTTATTTTGTCCAGACTTAGAGTGTTACAAAGGTGCTGGGATAGCTTTGAAAAACTTACTCCCAAGGACATGCTTCTTTGCTGGTTCTTTGACAGAGAGATTATAGATATAGATTAGATAATGCTCTTCCAATTTCTTAAGCTAGGTGTTTTTTTCCACAATTAGTTTGTCAGTAGAGTCATCTGCTGATTCCTAGAGGACAGATTTAGTTTAATTTAATGTTATAAAAGCTGGAGCAAGACCTGCCTTTTAAAATTTTTTTTAGTGCTTCTAATTGCTCTGATAATTTTGATATCTATCAGAGATTGTGATCGAAAGTGTTTTTTAAAAAAGAAGAAAGAGTAAAACAGGTTGTGAAAAAGAAAGAAACACTGTGAGTTTGAGTCAGCCCTCAGGTTTCTTAGGAAGGGTAGATTTGGAGAGAAAGGAAAAGGAGGAGGAAAAACCACCTTATTGCAGGGATAGCCACTCAGCAGCATCCCTCCCTAACCAAGCCATCACACAAACTCTCTGTAGGATATAGTTCCTATGGCTCAGAGAAATCAAATGGTTCTTAATCCTCACTCAGTTTGCACATACCTGAAAGCTTAGCTCCAGAAAATCTTTAAATACAATGAGAAGTACTATACTGAATGTAGGGATTGTTTTCTGGACTTTCTTTGGCCATCAACTACACTTGAAGATTTCTCCTTGCTTTGAGGAGTTTCGTGCCAGGAAATTCCAGTTTCTATCTTTAACGGAATTAACATAGCACGCTGGATCATTACAGCTTTTCTGCATATATATACCTCTGTTGCTGTGCAACTAATGCTGCTCTGAAAGAAGGCAGTTCCCTCTGTGGTGGGTAGGTGTAAACCTCTTTGCTGCTTAATGCTATTGAAGCCCTGGACCTCTGGAGCTGAGCCCCACATGCAGGTTCAGCAACTGGGCAGTCAAGTCCACCCTCCTGAAGCCAGCTACAAAAATGCTGCTCTCTGTACCCAAAGCAGCTTCTCTCTCTTGTGCTGTATGGGACAGCTTGGGATATGACTTGACTTCCTTTTGTTTGACACCAATCTCTTCAGAGAGTCACCCACAGCACTCGCTGAACTGATCTTTGTTTTGTTGAAATAAATGGGAAGCCATCAAGGCAGCAGATCTGTCTGATGATAAATTCACGTAAACTGTTTTAAAATTATTTCTCAGTTATTTTCTTGCACTGTACATATATTACTTTTCAAATTTCCAGTTAAATGGGAATTAAAATACCAAATCATGTAAACTTTTAAAGTAACTCTTGCATAGATAAAATCAGAGTTAATCAGTGCTGAAGCAGAAATGAAATAATTTGCCTTCTATGAGCTATTACTTATAGGCAGACAAGGAAGGAGAAGAAATGAACATACCCTAAAAAAAAATACAATTTTTCCTATATGTATATGCCACTCCTAAAATGTCCATTTTAAAGATATCAAGAAGCAGATATAGCATTACCTATAACAAAGTTGGTCTTTGAAGATGTCTGCCCATACTGTTGTTCAATATACTTTGGCTTATATGTCACCATGCCAATTAAAGAATTGAACTGAATGATACTTGCACACAAATACAGAATGTAAACTGGATTCCCAAAGAGGCTCTTCAGTGAGGGCAAGAAGTCTGCAAGACAAAACAGCAGAAATAACAAGCAGGCCAGAGAGAGAATAACTGCTGTGAGTAATGCTTTGTACCTTGTGTGCACCTTCCAAAAAACCCAAAACTGCAAAACATTTCAGAGGGAATCTGTGAAGTTCCCTGATGCTCCTAACAGCTCCCCCATTTCTGGATGGGGGATCTATGGAGCAAAACACCAAGCATCAATTTCCCAGAAGACATATCTTGTTTCAAACATGTTCTTTCCATCATAAACTAGGAATTATTTGGTTTCTATGTGTCCTCAACAGCTACAGCAGCCTTCAGCTTAATTTGGGCTAAAGAGTGCTCAGCACAGCTGGCAGTAAGCACATATTGAGGTACAGATTCAAGTTCTGAGGGAAAATGCTTTTGGCAAAGCACGGCCAAGGAAATGCAATTGTGCAAAGCAGCTCCTGTCTAAATCCAGACAGCCTCCTCTAATACTGTAGATGGTCTGTGCCCATCTGTATTCTGACCAGATATTGTACACGTTTGCCTAATGAATGAGCTTACAGGAAAAAAATAATTAGCAAAAACCAAGGGTTGGTTTTCTTTTGAGCTCCACTACTGCAACAGTCACTACACGCGAATAAAAAATTTCTGCAGAGCTTCATGATATGTGCTGGGCCACTATTGTAATTTTACAAATCTCAGCAGAAGACGTTCTCATGCAATAGCAAATCCAGAAAACATTGAAAAGACCTTTTTGTGTGTACTATGGGGGTGGAGAGTGAAACCTGAGGGAAAAAACATCATTCCGAGACCATTAAAATAGCTACTCAGAAAGTAAAAAATTTTTAAGTCTAAAAGCCTTTGAGAGAAACACTCAACAATCAGGAAGAAAACTCAAGTGATTTGCCTTTTGCCATCTCTGCAAGCTTTGCTTGCTGCCAATAGGATGCGCGTTGGTCCTTGCTCTCCTCAGTGATGAACCTGGAGTGCTCGGAAGAGGTGCTGGAGTCCTTCCTGCTCTCAGGTTTTGGGAGGTGCTTGGGCAGGAACCAGAAGGGGATGCCAGCCAGGATGCTGATCAGCCCAGCTATCAGGTACCCCAGCCACCACGCTCCCACCCACTGCACGTCCTTGGGGCTTATTGTGACGCTGTCTGCAGAAGCAGAAAAGAAGAAACAAAGAAGTACATTTTGAGGGTATTTGCTGCTAATAAGGGAGGTGGTTTTGCAGGGACTCTCCATCCCCACCCTGCCAGGTTTAGCTGTGCTCTGTGCTGCTGTGGGTGTTTTACAGGAGCAGCTCCAGCTGCTCAGGACTCGCTGACTGCTGGGGCACAGCAGCAGCCTAGCCCTGACACTGCTGTGCCACTTGCACACCCCCAGAGGTGCTGCAAGGACCAGCACGTGGGGCAGTCCAGGTGCCCACTCACTTGTTCCCAGTCAGGCTGTTCTGCACAAAAGCCTCAGGAAAAAACCTGTTTTCCTCCCGTTTCCGTTCTTTTTTCTTCCTGTTTTCTCAGAAGGAGGGCAATCAGGAGACTCGGCACCCCCCGCCAAACAACTTTCCTAGGCAACAACAGGATATGAAAAAAGCACATGCAGCATCCTGAGCCTCAGTCCTGTTTCCTCCTGGCTCCCATTAACTCCCCAGAGTCTCCTTACCAGAGAATCTCTTGGAGGCACCTGCTGCCCATCTGCTGGGGCTGAGGAAGAGTCAGACTCCTTCCTCCTCTACACCCATCCTTCTTGCCAGCCTGTTCTGCATGGACCACTACACTGCTGACATCCTTCTCATTTCATGAAGTGCCTACTCTACCCCTGCTAGCCCCTCATGCCTAGAAGACAACCAGAGAGTTCTTGGCCTAAAACAGGCATTTTGGATCCTGACTGGTTCTTTAAAGCCCGAGTGTTCTGACTTACCCAGATCTACAAAGCCAATGTCAACGTAAAGTTTGGCACACAGGGATCCCAGGAGAAAGCCAAATATTGGCCCTATAATGGCCACTGTCTGTACACAGCCTGGAATAGAAAACAGGGGACTGTTACACTCCTGAGCTAAAAAGGGCACTGGTTCTTCTGCATCTCACAGCAGATTATGGCACGTGATGGGCAGCAACAGATACAGTTACACAAATTGAGATATTTTCAAGAAGAAAAAAAGTCATCAATAAAATTTTCCCCACTACGACGACACTTTTTATTGTTATCTAACTGAAGAGTTAAGTTCAGCCTGAAGGAAAACATGTCAGCAAACTGAATGGCCTGAACTCTACAGCAGCACCAATCCAGAATTCCTAGAAATGGTTTAGCCAACAAGATTAAAGTAACTGGGGAGCAAATGTCACTTTTTAAATTTAACTGATCACTTTTAGTTGAGGTAGGCCCTGAACAGGCTGAGGAATCACTTTGCTTTGGTTTCAGTGTTAATATGTTTCAATACACCCTCAGCCAAACTTTCTGAATACTCTGAATTTGAAAAAATTCACCTGGGAATCTGCAAAGACTGAATCTTTTGCAGAGAGAATCTGATTTTTTGCCTTTTGCCTGGCTGGAAACTTGTCAAGAGCAGATGCTGATGGGATAGGGCTTTTTGGTAATATTTCAGGTGAATGTGCAGTGATCAGACAATGAACACAAGAAAACAGTGATCCCAACTTTTTAAGTTTCAGTACTATTGTTTATAATCCTACATGAATCTGGAGGGAATGTTTTGAGTGCCCACTGAAATTCTATTTTAAGTGTTTAAAAGAGTGCCTGTTTTTATCACTTTCCAGAGAACTGAATGTGCACAGAGGCTCAGCAGTCCACATCCAGAAGAATTAGGAAGATTAGGGTAACAGCAGGAACCCAAGGTCAAATTCTTTCACCAAATTAAGATAATGGAACTGTGCTGGTATAATTAAATGGGAACTTGGTCCCTTGAGTGTACATGACTGTTAAATAAACTTTAATATTGCAAATTATGCAAACAAAACAATCAGGGCAAGTTAATTCAATAACATTCATTCCATCATTCAGAACGACTCAAGTCTCCTCTGGGGAAAAATCCATTAGGAAAAAGAAATAACATTTCTTTTACCAATATATAAGGCAGCATTCTCTTCCACAGCATAGTCATCGATGTATGTGATTCCCAGGGGCTGGATAGGGGTTTCACCTATTCCACGCAGAAGATTTCCCAGTAAAACATAGATCCACATGGAAGAGCCTGCTTCCTTTTCACACCCTGGGTACATAAGGAACAGCAACGATGTGCTTTTAGGAACAGTTTGACACTGAAAGCTCAGGGCTTCTAAAATTCTTCTGGTGTGGGAGAAACAGTAGGAAAACTGTGAAACAGCTTAAGGTAGACAAATTTTTAGCACGAGCTGCCTCAAAGATAGCACAATTTTGCTGGTTTTATAAATTTGCCACCACATCTCTTCGTAGAAAACTCTTTCACTTCCTTCAACCACAACTGGTATCTCCTGACAGAAAGACTTGGGAAACATTAACCATAGTGAGCACTACCAGCCCCAAGATGTAACAGAGATCATTCTCACCTGCATTTATTTTTGCTTGAGATTTCTCCAAGGCTGAGAGTGGAGTTTGGCTTTTGTCCTGCAGACATGGAGAGAGGCTAACAGTGGAATTGATGGTGGAAGGGAATCTTTCGTACCGGTATCTGCTTAGAAAAAGTTGTATTTATTCATAAGTATTGGTAAGAAAAAGCAATCAGATCTGTAACTACCAGACAGGCCTATAGCACTTTCAAGCAAATTTCATCTGCATCCATATGAATCCATCTGGATCCACTGCCAGTGGTAGCTTAGAGGGGATAAACAGAGCTCTATTTATACTGCAGCTGTACATGAAAATGGTCCCGTTGGTTCTTTTTTGCCTCAGTGATTAATTTCAGTCTAACAGGCACTGTGCTCGACTATGATACATGAATTTGGACTAAGATTATCAGACACTGGTGTATCCTCTGGCTTGTGATTGGTATTCAGATTGTCTTCCTGAGTTTACTCATCACTTCTTTACTGACATTCCAACAATTCCTAAACCACATCAAAATGTGACCAATCAAGATCGGAGACTAATTAAAAAAAAAGTTGACTACAACTGAAAAGAGCATACATGTTAAATTATTTGCTCTAGAGTAATAGATCTTTTCACCAAAAAAACCCTTAAATTAAGCAACGACATCCCCATATGCCTATTTCTGTCATCATAATCAATGCCTAAATGTTTTAGTGAGCTGCCATTCAGCACAGCCCAGCTGGGAAACACTGATCACTTTGCACTTACCGTCCCATGAAGAACTGGGGCATTGCAATTAGGAATGTTCCAGCTGACATAATTAAGCAGCCTGCTCCAATTATTCTTGGCCTGTGAAGCTTTGCTCCAAAGTAGCTCACTAGAATTATGATTAGGAGGTTCCCTTTGAGAGTACAAAAGGAAAACTGAGTTTTACTGCTTGTTGATGAGAGATCCCCTAAAATGGCAATTCCTAGTATGGACTATAGGCACTGAACTCAGGGAGAGAGGGCTGATGGCCTTGGCCCTTCTCCTTCCTTCCAGGCATTCTACAGGAGCCCAATGCCTTCTGTGATAGGAAAACCATAAACCTTTGGATAAACAGCTGGAAAAGAGGAGAAAGCCTGTGCCAGCTGAAGAGAGCAAATAACCAGAAAAGCAGAAAAAGGAGGAATCAAAGAGTTTTATACACTTTGTCTAAGACTTCATTCCTGTGAGTACCATGGTCACTCATCACCCATGAGATAAATTCAGTAATCTGAAATTCTTAGAGACAATGACATGCTGGAAACCTTAGTGGGAGAGGGAAGAAATGTAGATTACAGTCAGAGGTTTGTCCTCCTGCTGCTTAATAAATCACAAAGGACAAACACTTGGGGGGGGGGGAGGTGGATTTCTGCCTGCATAAATCTCAAATTCTCATTCAACACTCAAAATGTCTATTAATGTGAATTAGCCACATGCTTAGCTTATCAAATCACAAATTTTTTTTATGTCTATGCTGAATTGTTTGTATTAGCAACCTTATTCTATTGAACATAATCATACTCAGTCCCACTTATTTTTACTAGGTGAATCTTGCTCAGTTTTATGGTTCAGGGAGATTCATACAATCATTCTTCAGAACAAATTACATCACTCTTTTTTTCTGAAAATAAAAATGGCTTTCTACAGCACATACCAATTTCAAAACTTCCATCAATAACACCAACCAAAGAAGAAGGGATGTCAAATCTTCTTTCTATTTGTGTGATAGTACTTTTTAGATAACTTCCTGACAGTGCTTTAGCAAAATAAACAAAAGACAATGCACCAAGAAATATCTGTGAAAAAAAAGACAGTGATTAAATCAGGCAGTACAGAAGAGATATAAATTATTTTTAAACAAGTTTAAAAATGCATTCCTGCCTCTTCTTTTGCCAAATAGCCAAACCAATACTTCTCCTACTTATTAAATGCTAGATTGCTGATTTGTTCATCTCTCATGAGCAATATTGATAAAAACTGAACTGACTCTCAACCATTGCTAATTTCAGGTGGATGCCAAAGCCACTGCTCTGTTGAAAGACAAACTTGTGATTTTCTCAGGAGGGTGTGTCTTACACAGTAACCATATGGGTAAATGCTAAGTGTGGCTTGGTGGGGAGGTGAGTTTTTGAACATTTTTAAATATGTTACACATTCTGTGAGATGAACAATGACCTGCCAGGCAACTCTCTCCCAGGCTCATCCTTCCCCTACAATCTCTAATACATGCATTTTCCTCAGAGTGCACCCTGCATTTTGCACCTTTTCCCATCCTTTTGTTTTGCAGACAGTTTTCTCTAGCTGTCACTGTATCTGTTTTAGCATGTTCTCCTGAATCAGGAGTGGGCTTTGGAAATTAAACTCCATCTCCCTTCACAGTGCTTTGGTAAATACTCCAAAGGTACAGACAGAGCCCCTGTCCCACAGAATTAAACTGGAAGATGAGGCTGGTCTGAAATGCATGGAGTGGGAGCACAGGGTCCTTAGCATGAACTCTTTGCTCCTGCAGATCTATTGCCTAAATCTGCCCTCCCTGAATGCAGCCCAGTCCAGTTTATGTGCTCCACAGATACTCACACACTGTGCAACTGGTCATGGAAACCACAACATGGCTTCCTACCTTCACATACAGGTGGTGCTGACTCAATATGAACATGGATGCTTTCTGTAAAGCTCAGTGCCAGAAATTAAGAGACACATTAAGGTTTTATTTGAATAGAAGCCTAGAACCTTGTGCTGCTCCTTAATCCTCTCTGACAAGCACACTCCCAGAAAGCAGCTGCTCTGAGCAATGTACTCACCTCTGGTGCAAACCTCCTTACAACATCTCATTTGACACAGCACAGGGGTAATAACATCACTGCTGAATGCAAATTCTTGTGTTAAGGTCCAAATATATCTCTGTCACATTCAATACACTTTATCCAGGACTGGTTATCCCCCCTTCAGAAAGAGCTGTGGGTAAATAAACATATACAACCCCTCTCTGGTTCTTTTTTCCTACAGCAGCAGCTCTCAAAGGACTCTCTCGTACAAATACTGCCATAATATTTTATATTTTCTGTATGTTTATGCCCTTGGATTTTTAAATAGCAATGTGCCAGCTTTTTTTTTTTTTTTTTTTTTTAAACAGGAAAATTGTTTAGGTAAACTACAACTTGAAATGCTTCTGAATGTCTTTGGTACAAATTTTTTTACTGGGTTTGCAACTGTCCCAGGTGTGCAGTGATGGAAAGACACTCCTGATTTAGTGCTGGGACAGAAAGGTACACATGATTTCACATTCCTCTCTGGCTTGCCAGTGCTTGGAAGTAGATATTTCAGCACATCTTTCTGGTTAATTAAGGCAATTTTAAGACATAGGAAGGTTCATAATGAAGGTTGATAATTGGTAAAAAATAACCTGTTGTATCTGCATACTGTTTTCTTAACACATTAGGCAAAACCTGAAGCAGACTTCCTCATGACTTAGAGATATCTTTAATCATTTCATTCTGACTCAGCAAGACCTAATCAGAACTCAAAAAGGGTTAGTTCACCAAAAAAGAGAGGTTTTCTAAGTTCCTACAGGAATACATTAGTTACATTGGTTTAGGTTCCCAGAAGACACAGTTTCTTTAAAGTGAAAAAAACTGAGCTGAAATATTATTGCTTTTCTATTTCTGGAGCTAATAAGCTGATTCCTGGCTGGCTAATCTATGACTGAATTTTTATTCATTGAGGGGATTGGATTATCATTGTAGCAAATGGAGAAGCAGTGATAGAATTATATTACGGTACAAAATTTATTTAATACAACTCATCTTCTATTTCAAAACAAAACCATTCAAAAATTTACAGACTTCAGGGCAACTATTGCTCATGTCATTGGCTGTACGGGGCAGCTGGATTAATATCTGAAAGTAGGTGTGTGTTTGAGTGAGGAGAAAAAACAACAGAAATAAAGACTGTGCACGATGACAGGAACGCGGCAAGGCCGAAGACTCATTTTCCGTGCAACCCAAATGATCTTCCCATAGTATGGTCAATTTGGGACCTCGCCCGAGAGAGTGCCAGCATGCTGGAAATCAGGAAGAGGCAGCAGGCAAAGCTTCGTGCTGCCTGCTGTGCCCCCGTGTCCCAAACGAGGAGCAGGGCTCCCCCGAGGGGCAGCACCCACCAGCAGCTAGGCACAGCTGCACGGCGAGGCTCAAAGCAGGGACCCCCACCCCTCCAGGAAAAGCTCCTTGTGGGTGAGAGATGTGGACAAAGTGGTAACACTTCTGCAGTTTCATGTCAAAGCCTCCTCGTGCAGAGTTCTCTTGAACGAGGAATATTACAATAATGCTTTAATAGTACAGCACTCCAAACACACGGATTATAATTCAGTATTACTTTGGGGAGCCTGGCAGACTACCATGGCTACTCTCTTAAAAAAGCAATCTGTACTGACAGCTGCCTGTGGTATCTGTCTGCCAGTGCTCTGTTCTCAGGTGGAGCACCAAGGAAGATAAGGGACTTTTTAGGATGGGTCTTGAAGATCTCATAATATGCAAGCCTCGGCCAACAAATTATATTTGATGACTGCCAAACATTAGGCAAATACAGATCTGAAGAAGATTTTCTTGTGACTTCGAAATGTATCTAATAATTTCATACTGACTCAGCATGACATAATCAGAACTTAAAAAGGGATCATTCATTAAAAAAAAAAAAATTCTAAATCCCTACTGGAATATTGAAAAACTCTTACTCTACCTTTATACCTCCACAACACGACTGTTTTTCCTTGGATGCAGATGATTCGGATTTGAACGAAGATCGGTCCACAGGCAAGACTGTGTTGTTTGAGAAAAAGTGAGTATTTTCTTTTGATGAAGTCTCCATGATGGTATCCTCTGCCTCTAAAGCAGAAAACATGGAGAACACTTTAAAAGGGCATCCTATTAGCTCAGCCTCAAAAGCTCATCATGTGACAGCAACACCCCGCTGGACTGTTTTCCCAACAACAGCAATTACCAAACTTTACAACAGAATCTGACCAGTGCACTGGATGTTTAATTATGGAAATTTGCAATCCACTTGCCTATAATAATGGAGATTAAATCATACTCAGCAAACATCCATCATCTTCATTCTCTAGCTATCATCAATGTGATTTCATTAAACATTTGACCAAGCATTGCCAGCAGACTAAACAAGGCTCGTTATCGTTTTAAACAACATTTCTGAAGTCTACATGTAAATTCACGTTTCTAGATGCGACCAGGTCTGCAGAGATTTCTCAGCACTCATCTCTGAATTTCCCATATATCTGGGACATGGAGTAATTAGATCAAAGGAAATCAATCCCTGTTAATGAGGCACTTGAATTGTTTTAGATGGAAACATTAGCTCTAATCGTCTGATGTTAGCTAATGAGTTACACAAGAATAAAGAGGTTTAGTTCCCTTTACCATTTTACATAGAGTCTTAGGGCTCAGTGGTCAATTGTTTCAGGAAAAATGTAATGTGCTTCTTTGCAGGTAAATACAAAGAAGTAAAGAAAATCTAAATACTGCACTTTGAAAACAAACGATATCAGTAATTCTTAAATCTCTAGATACATACTGCAGTACTTTGTTCTTAATTTCAATCTCTAAATCAGATCTGAAAATATTTATTAAATCAGCTTTTGTGTTCACTTTTTGGCAGTCCCGTGTTTTACAGAACTGCTGCCTGAAAATATGAATAGGAAAAGTTCCTGTTCTTGTTTGTCTGAAGAAACAGCTCTTACATAAGTTAAAAATATGTATGGTTTTATGTATATACCTGTGTTTTCATGGCTTCCCAAACAGGCACTTGTTTTACCAGAAATACAGGTGAAAATAACAAAAGTGTATCTTTAGATGCTAAGATTTGCTCATAGGCTCTGTTCATACATGAACAAGACAAAAGGACTTTGCTTGTGGCCCCAAAATTTTCACTGAGATCTCTCCATCATTTAAAATAAGAGCTATGACGACATATAAGAGAAATATTTGCATTTCACACTGTCCTGACAGGAACTCTAGTGTATTTCCTTATCAACACTAAGGAGTATAGAGATTTTTTTAATAAGAAAAAAATTCTTTTTTTGTGCTTGCTGAACACTTATTGCACCTATTCCTGTTCTGCTTCTGTTTTTATTAATCTCTTGGGAAAAGTCACACTGTCTCTCTCTACCCCACTTTTGAACCTGTACAAGGGGGAAAGACAGCACATACCTCACTGCATGTGCATGAGGATAAATTCTTTTATGACAATCACATAAGGTGTGCTGCCATGTAAGCACATCAAATAGCCTCTACCATAAGGTTTGAAACGCTCTGCATATTTACAGCAATTGTGAAATGAAAAAACCCCAACACCTGGAAAAGGAAAAAATATGCTAAATGAATTGTCCTTATCTCTGAGCAAAGTAACTTCCAGCTAGAGAAGGTGTGGCAGAGGTATAGAGGGTCTCCCCCACTGCAGCACATATACAGGATTGGTCAGAACACAAAAAAAAAACATTGCTGTGGTGGTGTGGGGTGGAACATGATAAACTGATGCTTGACAGCAGCATGCAAGCTGAGTTGAAGCAAATCTCAAATGGACAGCAGAGCTTAAACAAAACTTATGCTCAAAATATTACAGTATAAAAATTGTTAACACTTATTTCATGACAGTCAAACTGAAGAGTGCAAGGAAGGCCTGATATCCATGCAGGCTTTAGAGGCTTTAATATATCCCCAGCTGCTCTTGTGGCATGGCTTTAAGGAGGTTGGTAGTTTTCAGAGCCACCTGCAGCCACGTATCTCAGAGCATCAGTTTGGTTGCCCTGACAATGCCTCTGATGGAAACTTTTGTTAAAAGACAGAGCACAGAGAAATGTACCCAGTGGAACCACAGCCAACTGCACTGTTAGTTTTGATCCTTCCTCTTTAGTGCAACCAGAACACACGGGACTGTTTCACTGTAATCACACATTTGCCACTCAAATACTACTGGCACTGTTGGTGTTACAGTGGGAGCATTCCTGATAGACTGTCAATTCCAGGGGCAGGTGAGGGACATCTCTGGTTTTATCCAAGGAAATACCTGGCTGGTAAGGATGGTCTCTTACTGAATTGGGTATAGTCATGGCCTCAGGGTGTTACCATACCTGGGATACCATATTTCTCTAGTGACATAGAAAATGAGGGCAGAGAATGTCTAAGCCTTTCCTTTCCAAACATGGCAGGAATGCCAGAGAAATGTAATCACAGAATCATAGAACTGTTTAGGTTGGAAAACACCCCTAAGATCATCGAATCCATCTGTAGACCCAGCACTGAGAGGTCCACCACTAAACTCTGTCTCTGAGTGTGGACATTCACCCATTCTTTAAATACCTCCAAGGATGGTGACTCAACCACTTCCCTGGGCAGCTCCTTCCAGGGCTTGACGACCCTTCCAGGAAAGACTTTCCTGGTATGCAATCTAAACCTCCCTGGGGCAACTTGAACCTGTTCTCTCTTGTCCTATGTCTTGTTACCCAGGAGAAGAGCCTGACCCCCCCCCTCCCTGCACCCCCTTTTCAGGGAGTTGTAGAGACCCATAAGGTCTCCCCCAAGTCTCTTTTTCTCCATGGNGTTCACTTTTTGGCAGTCCCGTGTTTTACAGAACTGCTGCCTGAAAATATGAATAGGAAAAGTTCCTGTTCTTGTTTGTCTGAAGAAACAGCTCTTACATAAGTTAAAAATATGTATGGTTTTATGTATATACCTGTGTTTTCATGGCTTCCCAAACAGGCACTTGTTTTACCAGAAATACAGGTGAAAATAACAAAAGTGTATCTTTAGATGCTAAGATTTGCTCATAGGCTCTGTTCATACATGAACAAGACAAAAGGACTTTGCTTGTGGCCCCAAAATTTTCACTGAGATCTCTCCATCATTTAAAATAAGAGCTATGACGACATATAAGAGAAATATTTGCATTTCACACTGTCCTGACAGGAACTCTAGTGTATTTCCTTATCAACACTAAGGAGTATAGAGATTTTTTTAATAAGAAAAAAATTCTTTTTTTGTGCTTGCTGAACACTTATTGCACCTATTCCTGTTCTGCTTCTGTTTTTATTAATCTCTTGGGAAAAGTCACACTGTCTCTCTCTACCCCACTTTTGAACCTGTACAAGGGGGAAAGACAGCACATACCTCACTGCATGTGCATGAGGATAAATTCTTTTATGACAATCACATAAGGTGTGCTGCCATGTAAGCACATCAAATAGCCTCTACCATAAGGTTTGAAACGCTCTGCATATTTACAGCAATTGTGAAATGAAAAAACCCCAACACCTGGAAAAGGAAAAAATATGCTAAATGAATTGTCCTTATCTCTGAGCAAAGTAACTTCCAGCTAGAGAAGGTGTGGCAGAGGTATAGAGGGTCTCCCCCACTGCAGCACATATACAGGATTGGTCAGAACACAAAAAAAAAAATTGCTGGGGTGGTGTGGGGGTGGAACATGATAAAGTGATGCTTGACAGCAGCATGCAAGCTGAGTTGAAGCAAATCTCAAATGGACAGCAGAGCTTAAACAAAACTTATGCTCAAAATATTACAGTATAAAAATTGTTAACACTTATTTCCTGACAGTCAAACTGAAGAGTGCAAGGAAGGCCTGATATCCATGCAGGCTTTAGAGGCTTTAATATATCCCCAGCTGCTCTTGTGGCATGGCTTTAAGGAGGTTGGTAGTTTTCAGAGCCACCTGCAGCCACGTATCTCAGAGCATCAGTTTGGTTGCCCTGACAATGCCTCTGATGGAAACTTTTGTTAAAAGACAGAGCACAGAGAAATGTACCCAGTGGAACCACAGCCAACTGCACTGTTAGTTTTGATCCTTCCTCTTTAGTGCAACCAGAACACACGGGACTGTTTCACTGTAATCACACATTTGCCACTCAAATACTACTGGCACTGTTGGTGTTACAGTGGGAGCATTCCTGATAGACTGTCAATTCCAGGGGCAGGTGAGGGACATCTCTGGTTTTATCCAAGGAAATACCTGGCTGGTAAGGATGGTCTCTTACTGAATTGGGTATAGTCATGGCCTCAGGGTGTTACCATACCTGGGATACCATATTTCTCTAGTGACATAGAAAATGAGGGCAGAGAATGTCTAAGCCTTTCCTTTCCAAACATGGCAGGAATGCCAGAGAAATGTAATCACAGAATCATAGAACTGTTTAGGTTGGAAAACACCCCTAAGATCATCGAGTCCATCTGTAGACCCAGCACTGAGAGGTCCACCACTAAACTCTGTCTCTGAGTGTGGACATTCACCCATTCTTTAAATACCTCCAAGGATGGTGACTCAACCACTTCCCTGGGCAGCTCCTTCCAGGGCTTGACGACCCTTCCAGGAAAGACTTTCCTGGTATGCAATCTAAACCTCCCTGGGGCAACTTGAACCTGTTCTCTCTTGTCCTATGTCTTGTTACCCAGGAGAAGAGCCTGACCCCCCCCCCACCACAGCCTCCTTTCAGGGAGTTGTAGAGACCCATAAGGTCTCCCCCAAGTCTCTTTTTCTCCATGGTAAACACCTCAGCTCCCTCAGCTGCTCCTCACAGGACCTGTGCTCCAGACCCTTCCCCAGCTCCACTGCCCTTCTCTGGACACATTCCAACACCTTAATGTCCTTGCAGTGAGGGGCCCAGAACTGAACATGGGGTTTGAGGTGTGGCTTCACCAGTGCTTGGTCCTGCTGGCCACACTACTGCTGGTACAGGCCATGATCCCACTGGCTTGCTCCTGCACCTTTAAGATTTCTTTCCTGAAGAGTGTCCAGCCTTCCTTGACCCCTCTGCCCCTCAGAACTGCCTCCCAAGGAATGAATTCTGTCAACCAGTCTCCGGAACAGGCCACAGCCCTCCCTCCAGAACTCCAAAGTGGCAGTTTGCTGAGCTCCCCTCCTTACTTCTCCAAGGATTAAATGGCTTTCATTTCATGAGCACCGTGCCCTAGACAGCCTGCAGATGCCACAGCACTTGCCAGTCCTTCCCAGTTCACAAAGAGGTCCAGTGGGACACCTGCCCTCCTCAGCCCTGTCACCAGCTGCGTCAGGCAGTTTTCTTCCCCACACAGCAGAAACCTCCTAGACCTCACTTCCTCTCTGCTGTGCTGTATTTCTAGCAGATTCCCACCATGACATCTGCCTTGCTGGCCTTTCCACTGACTCCTCCCCATAAACAGTTGTCCCTGTTGTCACTGTCACTAAGCTCTAGGAATCAAACCACTCTCTAATGTATGGGACTAACACTCTGCCTCTCCCCCTGTGCCTGTCCCTTCTGAAGAGTTTATGACCACCCACTGCAGCACTCCAGTTGTGCTTCATCACACCTATAACAACTAAGTCCAGGTGGGTGACACTCTGCCTGAGGGACAACTGCTGGTCCTGCTCACACCTTGTCCCTGACTGTCTCCTGGGCTCACAGCTGGTGCTCAGACCCCTCCTTCCACCCCTGGCCCCAGCTGCCTGGGGTGTGGGAGCCCTCTCTGGTGGCCCTGCTTTCCATCCCACCAAAAGCACGCCTGGTAGGTCACCCGTGACACAGCCTGGGTGGCAATGGCACTCACCGTCCCGAGGGCTGGCATGTGGACCTGCGCCTGATGGTCAGGTCCAGGGACAGACCTGTCCCTAGCATGCATTCAGCAGGCTCAGGCAGCTCCTGAAGTGCCCCTTCACTCATCCAAACTCCAGGCAATGAGAAAACATCCTTCCCCCTCTGGAAACTCCTCCACTCTGCAGTAAGCCTCCTCAGCCGTGCCTTTGCTGTGTGTCACCCACAGGCACAGGAGCTGCACTTGCTGGGCTGGGTGGACACAGGAGACTGCTCACCCATGAACCCAGCTAACAGACACCCTCTATGAAAAGTGAAGCAACAACGAGAAGAAGAAAAGCCAAATCTTACCTGGCAGCAGGAATCCCCAGAGATGGTGCCTACTAGTTTTCATAGGTAAGCTTCCTCTACTGCTATGCATACCCCCACTTGCATGCACAGGCACTGGCCCCAGCTTAGAAGGGGGAAAAATCGGAGGGGAAAACCTCCTCTTCAAAATTACCCTGTCTGCAGATGTACATCTTATACTGGAGGTAGAGAAAGAAAAAGAATGGGGGTGGGGGAACTTGTTTTGTCTCTTGTTTTGCCTGAGCATTTGCTGTTTGTCTGCCTCCCATCCTCCTCCCCCAACTCCTCAGGTTTTTCTTTCTCTGTGCCCTCCTATCAATTCCAGGACACTGGGCACACCAGCAAAGCAAAGAGGCTGGGTGCCCTAGATGGGAATCATGAAGAGCATCTAAACAGCTCCCAGAGGGTATTTTTCTTTGCAAGTTGCTGTAAGTTTGATGAGGCACGTGACAAAGCTTTGTGGAGAGGAAAAAAAAAACAAAACTCTGATCTTATTAATTGCTTAATTCCAGGAAACAAAAGAATTCAAGGGGGAATGGACTTGGGGAAAAAAAAGAAAAGAAAATGGGGAGCGTGTGAGAGAAGACAGCTGGAGGGTGAACTGGAGATTCACAAAGACTTTTTATCCAGTCCCTGGTCATTCCTGTTATGTCCAGTATGCCCTGCTCCCCAAAATCCACAGGGCTATGTCCCTATCAATGTGAAAAAAAACGCCAAACAAAACAACAGTGAAAAGATCCATTTAGGGGGAGGACAGAATTGCATGGAAGAGTCAGTCAAGTCTTTGCCACAAGCACAAGAAAGGAAAATTTTGAAGACTTCATTCCCACCCTGAGTTTTTCCTGCCACAAGGTCACAGCTGCTGAAACATTTATTTGCAAGTTTGGGTAAGGGTGAAGAACATGACTAGTTCCCCCTGTAGTTTATTGAGCTGAGAGAGGCTGTAAATCCTGTCTTCTGCTACCCTGTAGGCTTCGATTGTATAAACAGAAAAGGTATTAAAGTTAAAAATTGTTCTTCCTTCTCCCTTCTTATTCTCTCCCACCCTCTGCAGTACAGCAGGTTCCCATGGCAGCTAAAACCTCACTCACACAGCCAAACACTGAGTGGGCTTCTGCTTTCCCAGATTTAATACAAATTATTATCCCTCCCTTCGTTATTTCTCCATTATGGGTTCTTAACGTGGCTGGAATTTTATTACACTACACGTAATTCACATTTTGTACTTTGAAGCATCTTGCATCCTTCTTTGGTTTGGAAACTTGGAAATCTATTTCCCCCTTTTCTAAGAGACATCGGGGTGCCTAATAGTCCAGAGCAATTAGTGATTAGAAGACTTAGTGATTATGAGCTTTTTCAGCCTCTTGAAGAGAACAGCTTCCAGGCCATTTCCTTCAGTTATTAGGAAAACTGAGTTTACACAATATGGGATCCGTACTAGTTTTGCATGACCTTTAATCTTCATTGCTGACCTTGTTGCTTTCAAAGATTTCTGACAGTTATTCTGCCACTGGTAACCTTTACCACACTGTCCTTTAAAATAAGTGAAGTTTCATTATCAGATTTGTAAATTTGTTATAAAAATCCCTTAATCTCCCAATCCTTCAACACCCCATTATGCTACAAATTGTATTGATAAGCACCAGAGCCTCGTCCTCCACACTTACAGAAAAATACCTACTCGTTTTGTGTACTTTAGAATGCAGCAGTGCTTTGAAGAACAAGGGATTTAGAGCAACCCTCTCATCTTCCTGGATTTTTGGTTCCTTGTAAAACCACAGTATCAGGTTTTTACCACAGTTGGCCTTTTACTGAAATTTCGTTACAGAGCCTTCTCTGACTTCTTTATAGGTGGTGATATCTTAACTGGAACTTCCCCAAAACCACTCGGGGGAGGTATTTTCCATTATGGAAAGTTTTCTTACACCTCCAGAAGAGTGTCACCGTTCCTTTATGAACTAATTATAGCAGAAATGACTGTACTTACATCCTCTGCAATGCTTTTCAAGATGCTCAGAGTAAATCAATACCAGATCCTCTCTAAAATTCAGTAAGTTAATCTGACAGAAAAAGAAGTCTCATCCAGGTAGGAATTTCTTAGTTTTCTGGGCCTTGCAGGCCATGGATGTCACATGGAAAGGCAATGCAGTACATCACCAACCACAACTCACCACCAAGAACTAAGACATGAGAAACAAATCACTACCAATTATAATACTGGACATGACACCTTTGCTTGTCACTTTTCAGTGCCTCCCACAGCACAGTGACACAAAACCCATTGGAAGCTTGCTAGACAATCAACCACACAAGCAAGGTTTTGCTTCCCTATAGTCCTAAAAGAAATTGCCTACTTATATATACACCTATTCTGTAATTGAAACAAAGCCTTTGAAGCAGCTGCAGGACAAAGAACCAGACTGAAGCTTGTTCCTTGAGGTCTGTTTTCTTTACATTCCTACTTTGTTTTAGTTACAGGAAATTAGGAGCCAGACCACCTTCATTTCTAAAGCACAGGTTAAATTAATTACACTTACAAAGCCTTGTCTAGCCAGAGTGAATAGCTGTGACAAGCTTAATCTTCATACATGGGCCCACCATTACACTGACAACACAGCAGGTTTGTGGGCCAGCCTTTAGAAGCATGAAATGTTTTCCTTTCTAAAAGACATTTTTAAAAAAAAAATATTCCAACAGAATCCATTTTCATCTGTTAGAAGGAAAGTAGTTGAAAAAAGCAAACCAAAATGTATAAAAAGGATTAGGATATATCACATCACTTTAAAATCTGAATTTAAGTGATTCCTATAGTCCAACACAGAATACATTTGCAACCCTTACTATTGTGCTGCAAAGCAAAGTTACTTATAAACTCTTGGTGGAATGAGTCTTCAGCTACTCTCATTGAGAATTGGCCAAATGCTCCTTTAATGTTTTATTTTTGCTAACATGTAAATGCTCTGACCGTGAGCCATTCAGTACCTGGACTGACTCAGAGGAGAGCCAGGCACAGCAGCAACTACTGTAAATGTAGTTTACTCCACAAACATCTGCACTGTAAAGCTTGCAATCAATGTACAGGTAGAAAGAGGGAAGACATTTGCAGTTAATAAGGCATCCTAGTTTCAATGCCTATAAAATTTTAATTGCTCTAGTCATGCTAATCTACTGCTACGGATTATTAATTTCTCGACATTAATTTTCCTCCTCTTTTCGCTGCCAGTCCTAGGAACAGGCTTGGTAGGAATATAAAAGAGTAGGAAAACCACTGCCAGAAAGACCTTGGGTACCCATTCCACAACAAAGAACCAGAGACAAATAACACACTTCAGCTTTTAGAAGCTCTTGGGGATTGCTGGGGGAATTTCAGCCTTGGGGACTTTCTTGTCCAACTAAGGACTTCCAGATCTATCCTCAGAGAATAGTTTTCTTACCACAGGAGAGCAAAGCAGTAGAAAAATGTTCCAACCATATTTTGGACTTGTCTAAGTTCTTGTTATTAGGATATGCAAAGGTCCTACTGAATAGTCTCTTCACTCTGAGGTGCTCATCAAATTATTCCTGATATTTACATTTTTAGCCCCTTGCATGAGACATAAGGAAGAAAAACTTTTTAAAAACAGGACTGGCAGTAAAGGCTTTTCTTTACTGCACCTTGACCACAGAACAGCATCACCTCTTCTGTGTATACTCTCCATGCTGGGTACCTGAGGCAGTGTTTAGGAGTGTGGTCACTGGCAGTACATTACCTTGCAAGCACTTGCAGAAAGTGACTGATCAGGTAAAACGGCTCAGAAGTTTTCCATCCTGAATGGTTAATAAAAAAAAACCAAGCAAAAAACCCAACCAACTGCCCCCATGTCATAGCTGAGACAGCCACAATACATACAGTATCACCACACAGCATCAGAAGGCTTCTGTGGGCTCCCGCAGTCCATGGAGTATCACCATCAGAAGGCTTCCAGTGTCTGCCTCTGGGGCAATGACTGCTTCCATGGGTTCCACAGTTGCTGCTGGGCCACCAGCTTCTTCTCTAATCTTTTCTGTACAGCTGGCAGCTCCTTCCAGCCCTTCTGCTGCTCCTGCAATCTCTGGAGCTCTGGCTAGACCTTCCACCCTTCCCGAGGCCTCTGCAGCATCTGCTGCTCCTCCTCCTCCAGCAGAGCCTTTTGTACCCTTGATCTCCCATCCCCTGCACCTGTGAGCCCTGCTGTGCCTGGTCACTGTCCCACTCTCATTGCCTCTGATATTGCTCACCTGGCTCACACAGCTGCAGCTCATTGGGGATGAGGCTCTGCCCAGCCCCACTCCCAACTAGCACAGACTGTGTCCCCACACCCCCACCCTGACCGCCCACCCCAACTCAAATGACAGACAGGTTTTTACGAGAAATTTGAAAATAATTACTATGTATTTTTATCCAGCACCACACTTTGCAAAGATCCCAGAGGGCCCTGTGAAACCTGTTTCTGGGGGAGTAAAACAAACAGGGTGAATGAGAAATCCAGTGACGTGACATTCTTCAGGGCGGGAAGCATTTGCACCCACTGGAGCTTTGGGGAGAATTTCTGTGTATAAAGATGTAATAAGTGAAACTGGAACTTGTCCAGCTACCAGAGATTATTACCATTATTCTTTAAAAAGTCCCACAGCACTTTCCTTAATGAAGGTAAGTCCTTTGAAGTAGGTTTAAACCCAAAGATTTTGCCTAGAAATGTAGAAAGTACAAAGAATTGAGCAGAAGAGCTGATTACACTGAAGGTGTTGAATTTGTAAAATATGATGCCTCTGGCAAGAACAGTAATAAACAATCACTATGTGCAAAGGACTGTGAAGGGAAGTAATTTATCATCAACAACAACAAAAGGCACATTAAATGAAGCCATTATGCAGATCAAACAGGAACCTTCTGCTGTGTATTTCCTGGCTGAAGACAAGCAGGTGTTGCAGCAACCTTTTTATCTGTACCAGACTTCCAAACATTATGCCTGTGTCTATCCCAGGTTGTTTAGTGATTATTACTAGCAATTCACATTGGGTGTGACACAAGCAGTCAGAACTTGCAGTTAAACTTGAAACTTGCACGTTTTCTCAGGAATTAATGCAAGGTTCCTATGACTTCTTGGCAGTGAAGCTGTTCAACAAAGTAGTTAGTTTTGACAACTCCCACTGCAGCATGGGGGAATCCAATGTGGAGTGGTTAAAAACCCCCCTTGGGTGGTGTGAGATGGCAACCCCAGAGCTGCAGACCCCATCAGCCAGGGTAGCACCTGCAAGTTACCCTCCTGTTGAAGTTGTTTGCTCTTCCATCCCTACATTAACCACTGACAATATCTGCGGGGTCCGTGGTGGCATTGGGTTGATTTCCACAGGATTTTGGTGAGATCATTCAAGACACATTGAAAGAAAGCATTGCTAAACAAAGCACCAAGAGTTCTCTGAGAATTGTGTTTGGAGTGAAACACTTCAAGTGCTTTTAGATTGGACTTGCCCAAGCATGGAGAGTAATTTGAACACCTGGAAAATGCAACATTTAATTGAGCTGCTAGGGCCTGTGCGTCAGGGCCTCCTTTATGTTTTCCAGAACCCCAGGAGAGGCAGGCTCCTGTGTGGTCTCATTAGCAGATCCACTGCTTCTGCCCTGTGTTTTACTGCTCATCTCTTCCCATGGGAACCTCTCCCTGTTTGAAGAGCTCCAGAGAGAGTTTGGTGATTTTCAGACAAGTGCATTCTTTTGGTAGCCCCTACCCTTTGTGGTGAGAAGTAGTGAGGGAAAAGTTTTTCTTTGCTACCCCAGTTGCATTCCTCTCTGTGAATTTTAGCATCAAGTAATTACATGCTATTGAGATACTAAGGTTTGGGACAGACCAGCTGCTGGCTGATAAGCAGTTCCCTTGGAATAGGTATAAACATATTTTACTTTCCTACTGGCAATGATTCTGACTTGTATCTTCCTAATCACTGCCTGGTGCAAATTTCCTTACATTTTTTCCATTCAAAATTTTAGCCAGAGGACAAAAAAACTAGGGGCATTTGAAAACTGACAGCCAGATATGTGGCTGATACTCTTGAGGATTTTGAAATCTGTTAATTTTTCACTATAGGAAAAGAGGCTTTGAACACGTGGTTGATCTGGATAATTTTCATGCAACCATTTCAAATCAATTAGCTGAAGAGCTCCACAGGTCTTTGATGAAAGGAGGCAATAAAACTTTAAAAATGGGTAAAATTTTTGACAGCTGTGAGATACTTTTCTGAAATTATAAACAGTGAGCAAAGACAGTAGTTAGATGTCAATTCTAGCCCACATAAAAGACTAGTAAAATTTAACACTGAAAAATGACAGCATACTTACCAATATACTGGCAAGAAAATTGATTTCACTCACTGATGTCCCACTTGAACAGATCACTTCTATGATGAAAATGGGAAACTGTTAAGGCAACACATTTCATTTTCTCTGGGAGCATTAGTCACTCTGCACTGCTGAGGCTGAATGCTGCCAGGTAATACTGACCACATTCAATCTGTATGGTCCATATTAATGTACTGAGTGGTACACTGATGATGGATGCTGAGATACTGGTCATCATTAAAGAAGAATGGTTAGGATGAGGCTTTCCACAGACTGGTTGAGTCAAAGAGTATTTAACTTGGGATTTATTAGTATCTGAACCAAAGTGCAGAATTCTGCAGGTAAAAGTCTTAGGAAATCAGATACCAATAAACGTGAGCTAACACATACCAAGCAGGGCTGGCAGCTAAAATGGTAATTCAGTATATACAAGCTTTCACTGGATTTGAATCTGTCTACAGAGGGTACAAGTCATTTGTAGTCTGACACTTAAACTGAAAGCTGGGCACCGAAAGCAATTTTGTTCAATAAAGGAAAAAGAAACACAGCCAACAGGATACCACAGAATTATATTTATGTTGTACATTTGTCTTCACATTGCAACATCCACATTGTTCATTTTGTGACAAGTATTTCTAATAATTTTGAATACATATTTACTGTATAATACATTTTACCAAGAGGCACTTCCAGTAATTCTGGCAAAAAGGAGCTTCATTATAGTGTCTAACTTACAAAACAGTAAAAATAAATAATGTTTATCTAAAAGATTTTTTTCCTGTACAGAATCTATTTTGTACAAAACATTTATCAGCCATTAACTAAATCACTTAACAAATACTTGTGAAGAGAATATATTAAGTATTGCTACATGTATCGAGTGCAAGATACTCGTGAAAGGAAAAGAATTATTCTATTTATGAAAATCACCTAAAAATACAAGGCCTTGTTCCTGAAGTGTTTAGAAAGGAGAAGCTTGGTTACAACAATATTGACAATATATAAATATAAATTAACGTATGTAGTACTTAGTGAAAAGAACACTGTGTTAAAAACTGGCGTGTACAAATCCTAAACAAGATGGCACTTTTCTGCATTGCCACTTTGGCTGGCAGTTATTTTTTTAAAATATTGCTTCAAAAGAATTATAAAGGTACACAAAACCCTTTTCAAATAGAGCCGTATAAAATTACACTCCCCCCATCTTTTTCTCACCTTTTGAAGTGAAAAAAAAAATCAAGGAGGGATTAAATTTGTCGTACATGAGTGATTTGTGGAAACTTGCTACTATAGATGAGTCTGAATAAGCATCATTAAAATAATTTTGCCCCAAGGTCCCAGGCCAGGAGTCAACCCTCACAGGACAGGATGTAAGATGACCAAATTTCTCAGTGTTTCCTGAAGTAAAAGAACTTTGTCTGGCCTGTTGTCAATTTTAAAATAAAAAATTTGTATCATTTGGCCCTCAAATCTGGTGGGGGTCAAGTGCTTCAATTATATTGGCACACCCAAGATTTTAATTCAGAAAGGGTTGTAATCTTTCTAGGTTAATTCTTGATTGCTTTACCAAAATGGGATTTTTAAGTTTTTCAGTCACATCTTCAACATGATATACATACTTGCATATTGTTACCCAGACAGGCCAAACTGTATTGGAAAAGGATTACCTTTGGAAGGCATTTCTTCCACAGCTGGAGGCAAAGGTGAAAAAATGTGTTTTTGTTGGAAAATATCCTAGATGTTCTTCTATCAAAAGCACTAAAAAGAAAAAAAAACTGCCACCCATCAGTGAAAATGTTAATCTGTTAAACAAACGTAACCCACAGTATGAATCACGGCTTTTTTCAAAGTGAACTTAAATTACTTTCCATCATGCAAACATCTGATATTGATAATTCAAGAGAAGAAGACTTAACTTTAGAAAAGTAATGATCAAAAGTACGCTGACATGGTTGAAATATTAAAGATATCACCAACATCACATAGCAGTTATTAACGTTGTCTTTGATCTTTTGGGACACCATCTGCAGTACTGTATCAAGGTTTACAAACACCTACAAATCCACATTTTGCATTCAAATACAGGTTTGTGTTGTGTTTCAGGATCAGGCAGGAATTTTGAAAAGGAAAGTCAGCTTTAACAGACTTTAGCAGGCTTTCTACCTAAAGCAGTATGTACACACATGGCAAACCCCTCACTGTTTTCTCTCTGACCAGGTCACAGAGCTTTTTTATTTTTAGTTTTTTTTTAGGAAAGCATGGGGGGAAAATGACTAGGGTCAGAAGAGAAAAAAAAAAGCACCACCAAAACCTCCCAACTCCTTTAAATAAATACTCAAAAGCAAAGATCAGTTGCTAATTCACATCAATTGTTTCGAAGCGTGCGCCGCAGTAGAGGAAGACAGCATGGAAAACTGGAGCTATCATTTGATCTGATTTCTCTGGTTTTGCCTCAAGACAAGAGAATTCAGTCATAAAAAGACACTTGGCTTGCAGCTGTGGCAAAGTCCTGTATACCTGCTCTTATGCTTCCACACAGAAAACAGAAATAGTTGGGTTTCCCCCACTAATTCCCTGCTCGGATCCACCACCTGCCAATTTCAGAGGGGCTCCCCAGAGCACAAAGACTCCCTGTGGCATCCAGGGCAGAACAATTCTCCTCTCTGCCCCATTCCCACATCCCAGACATGCTACACACACAGCTTTGGAAGCAAGAAACCACTGGCACAGCCTAGCGACCTGAAAAGCTCAAATGAAATATATGTATTTTTTTCCTTCCTCTTGCACCAAGCGAAGTTTTCCTTAATGAAGGAGAATTAAACAACTTCAGTCAAAAATTCTTCTTGATTTACTACACCCTTGAGCTTGATAGACCACATGCAAGGCCAGCTGGTTTTTACCTGAACTCACCAGCAGTTTTACCCGAGCAAGCACTCAGGGGAGTGTCTGTGTGCACCTCAAGTGACACTGGCAGGGTTTCAGGCTGCACAATGCTTACAGTTTCAGTTTTATCCAAGAAGTGATGTTAACTAGCTCGAGCTCTTGCCCTCTTCTGTCACTGGGAAAATGAACTCCCCAGAAATACACCAGCACTGTTCTGCCCCCAGCCTCCTGAGGAGCTTGTATCGCCCTAAGAGCTCAGGTGGGTGCTCACTCAGGTGACATGTGTGTCCTGCTGAGGTGGTGTGATGCATTTTGCATCCAAAGAACACCTTCCTGCCAGGAAAATCCCACTAATGGCCTCTGGATAGATCATAATTAGGTTGTAAATGGAGAAGAATTCTCACACTGCTCCCTCCAATGCTGGGACTCAGTAACTACCACAGCAGGGGCTAAACCCTGCTTTGATTTACCTGCAGAGGAATGTTGTTTTGCTAAAAAGAAAGTGATGAAATTCAAAGAAAATTCTATCATACTAAATTGCTGTCAAAAGTCCTGGTGCTATTTTGCTCTAAATCAAAGTTTGACCCCAATAATCAGTAATTTTGCAAGCTCTTCCAATGTTTCTTAAGACAGCTATCCTAATTTCTATTATTCTTTCATCTGTTCAAAATCATTTAACATGTATTTTTCTCCAAGGTCCCTGGACATTCTTACTTGTTCATTCACTGAAAAATAGAAAAAAAAAAGTCTCTCCTGCTGTAATTAATGGGAATAATTATCTTGTCTTTAGCACTTCCATCATTTTGACTAACACTGCAACATCAAGCAGCACTTAAACTCCCAGAAACTCTATGTTTACTCCATTTCAGCAGGATCACATTCGCTTTTGAAAGAAAAGGAAAATAAATTTTGTCTTCTAAAATCTGTTTGATACTGGACTATGATTTCCTTTTCTCCTTCCCACAAAATGCAGGTTTGACTTTCTTCCTGCGCGTGTACAACCCCAGCAACTCGAGGAGTGATTACCCCAGCTCTGAGCTGTCTGCTGAGGAATACCAAAGGTCTAAGGCCAATGGAGAGGAGGGGAGAGCAGGCAGCCCTTAGTGCCTGCAGAGAGGTGTGGTCTTCACTCTGGGAACGTGCTTCTGTCTGATCTTCTGCCCACGAGGCCGTGGGACGCTCAGCAACTTCTCATCCTTAAACTGAAACCTTCCTTCCTTGAACGTGTGATGTTGGGACATCTCGGTCGTGACAGGACCTACAGAGACTCAGCACAAACACTTCACTAACAACCAGCACCAGCCACAAAGCTTTTGCTGCATTAGACTTATGGCTAAGTGTTCAAAAATGCTTAGGGTTCGTTTTGAAAACTGACAAAAGTCTGTAGGATTGCAAGTCCAGCTAGGCTCAGGTTGCTGGTTGCCCCACACCTACTCAGCTCACAGATCAGCAGCACTGGATGCCCACATAGACTGATGCTCAATTTGACAAGATCCTTGCCTTCTTCACACTGCATTCTACTTTCCATGATGGGGCCAGAATTTCAGAAAGAAAAAAAAGTTCTAGCAAAAAAGCAGATAGGAATTTAGGATTTTTAAAGAAAACAAATGAACTTTATGTCCAGCATGGAATGCATAGAATGGGACTTGTGGGGGAAATTTGCTTAGATGCCAAATGGTACCTTTAAAAGCATCCATTTGAACCTCTACAGCCTTAACTTTCTTCCAGATTCAGACCACCAGGATCTTAAGAAATTCTAACAGTGGTACACGAATGGTAAAGACGTAAATCCATCTTTAGGCTGATGATGATGCAGAGAGAAGTTCACACGTGATGTCAGAATAAAAACTGGTGAAAACTCTCCTTGCATTATTAACAAAAGCATTCTCAAATCACATCTACCCTGGGAACCATTTCCTGCCATAATATGACTGTGTTTGCTATGAGACCCAGCACCCTGCACGATGTCACAGGGGAGGCCTTTGGTGACACACAGCTCTGTGTAACAGATTGCATTCACAGATGAAGGCCATCCAGAATCCTGCCAAGAGCACAGTAAAATCCCTTTTCCCTAGATTGCTGCAACTCACTTCTGATGCACAGCTTGCAACATCTCATCAAACACCATCCTCCTACGGGAGGAAGTAGATAATTTTCAGAGACGAGTGTCAAAATGCTCTGCACATTAGCTAAAAACAAACCAAGATTTTACAATTAGAGCATAAATATAGAGCATAGTAAACGATGGCCCTTTGAACGTGGTGGAAACTATTGTTTTTAGACACAGCATTTTTGGTTTCTGAGAAGCTAATGTCTTACACTCCTCCTAAAAGAAAAGGTAATTAAATAGTTTGGGGCTTTCACACTCTCTTCTTCCATGTGTTCCCTCTGCAACACAAGTGTGAGGAGAGCAGGTATATTCCATGGTAAACACCGTGTGGCTATCAATGGAAGTGCCAATATAGGGACAGAAGTGTTTACATGTGATAGCTACGTGACACACGGAGTCCTTTTGTCACTGCATGGGAGCTGCAAGGACTGCAAAAGCCTCATATTGCAGGCAAACTTCTAGACTAGAAGAGAACAGGATCTGACACCATTAAAGTGGGGAAAACAAAATATCCAAACGGAAAAAGTCATCTAGTCTTTCTCTTCCCATTTTTAAAGAACAGAAAACTCAAGTACTTTGGGTTTGCCACTGCAAAACACTGCTTAAATGAGGGTTGCTTTCTTTAGTATCTAACACACTGCTTTATATATGGTATGTACCTGGAATTCATATCACCATTGTAAACATCCCTCCTAAAACATGAGCATTTTGCTGATTGAATACAATTAATTTTCTTTTATTTATTTTTTTCATCCTTAAATATTTCATAGGCTGTGGTTTATTTGGTGCTTGCAACACCAAAGGACTACACAAAGTGGAAAACCTTCTGCCTCCAAAAGGCTGCTGTAACTGCTGGTTAAAAGTTTTGCTTCCTTTGGACTAGAAAATATCATAAAGCCCCCTGAATTACCTGCTTCGTTACCTCTGAACCCCAAAGCACAAAAAAAAAGAAAAGTTTTTCACATTCTTGACATAAAATCTCTCAGGTATTTTCTTTTGCATTATATCTAAGCCAACCTGGAGATTTCCTGATCACTGCCTGCCAGACACGCACTTCAAAGACTGAGAATCAGATTCATAAGGAGAGGCCACCTGCAAAAATTGAATTACTATTTGGAGTGGGGAAAAAAAATCACCTCTTACCAAGCTGAGCACTCGCAGCTACTTCAGCTTCTTCACTGGAATTTCTTTCTAGTTTGGATAAAAACAACAATCGTTCTCATTTTAAGTCTGTCAGCAATTTCTTGACCATAAAGGTCCAGTTCAATGACTGCTCCCATGAGCAGGGTTAGGTAGCAATGGTGTATCAATTTCTAACAGCTGCCTTGGCAATGCAGAAAAACAAATTAGAAGCTGACATTAAGTTTACTCAATGGCAACCAAAAATGATGACTAAAAAAATATAATGGTTTCATTTCAGCACATTTTTAGATAACTTTTCTTAGTTATTCCTAGTTCTTTTCAACCCTATGTATGCCAGTTTAGAGGAATATGTGAAACCCTACTTGTAGGATTTTGCCTCATTCTGGAATGCTTCTTCATAATTTTACCAACTGGGCACCCACTAACACTTGCTGCAATAGAATTTTTTTCTCTTCCAGCAAAGGCAATATAAAACTCAGTATTAAAATCCAGTTGCAGTGATTATGCACTGAAAATGGAGAAAGAAGTGCTTGGAGATGTGACATTTTAAAGCATCACTGTAAGTTTAATTTTTAAAGGACAGAATGAGGCATAAGAAATCCTTCTCATACTATAAGGTATGCATATCACTTGTACAAGAAAAGCCCAAATAAAATGATCAAAGTGGCTAAAGAGATATGAAAATGCAAGCTGGAATTGCTAGACTTGCTGAGATCTTGGAGACAACTCTTTTCGTTTGGATGAATTCTCCTATGTCCTTTCCCTTTAAAACAGCAGTGCAATTTGGATCTTTGCTCTCCTGATTTCACTGGAAAACACTTCCTAAATATTCCTGGTGGTAAGAGCATTCAGAACCTGCTCCAGTCACTCTGCTGAAAGGCAGACACATTTTCCACTGGTAAGAGCAGGACAGGACAATATCAGGCAAATGCAAGCAGTAAAAACTCCAAATCCTCTTTTGAGCAAAACCTCATTCTGACAGAAAAGCAAAGCAAGAAGGAACTCTGAAGTGATAACACACGTGATTGGCTTTGCTAGAGAATGTTTTCCAACATTTTTGGGGAGGTGTCAACAGAATCATGAAATTTGGTGAATGTGTAACAATAGCAAGAAGTGATGGGTGTAATGTCAGAAATTTAATGCAGAAAGGACTTCTACAAACTCTGCCTTTCACAAGGAATCTTACTCTCACAAGCAACCCTCATCCTGGTAATGGGCTGCAGAATCTAAGTAGAAAAAGCATACACAGTCAAAGGATTTTTGAGAGATACTGAAGTTATATATATATATAACTCTTTCTGTGGGAACATATCTCTAAATTGTGGGGTACTGGTTGGTGCTGCCAGTCCCCAAGAGCATTAATATTTTAAAGCCTTGATCCTATAGACCGCTGGTTTCCCAGAAGGGTCTATACAAATTACTCAAGACTTTTTTTGTGGGGTTTGGAAATGGCTACACTGTATAAAAATGTTTTCGTATTTATTTTTTAAAAAATTATCTTTACAAAACAACTTTTCCTTTTTTTCTTTTTTTTTTTTTTTTTTTTCTTAAAGATATCATTATCTACAGGAACCCATAAAAATTTTTCCATATTTACATCTAGATAGCTAATCATTGACAAATATATCGTGAAATAAAATATTGAAAGTGAATATCCAACCTTTTAAATAGACATTTGGCTCACAGCATAAACAACAGAGAAAACAAATGAACAGAACGACAACAACAAAAAAGATCTGCTGTTCTAACAGGCCTGATCTTTTTCTTCCTCTTAAAAAAAAAAAAAAAATAAGAGAAGAAAGAAGGAAAGAAGTATATTGGTGGGATCAAACATGCTGCTCCTAAGGAGAATGCCAGCAACAAACTGCTCCCATGCAGCACGCCACACTGAAAACCCAAATTCTCTGGAGCAGTTGCTGGGACCCCGAGTGCCCAGCCCACGCAGGACTGGCACCTGTCCCCATGCAGCCCCTAATGCACCCTTTGCCTTTTTCTGGGGAAGGCCATGGCCCCCGGCTCCCCTTCTTTGCTCTCCCAACAGTTTAGCTTTGTTCCTAAACGGCCCGTTTGGTGACCGATGCCCAGAGGCAGGGGGCGAGGGCAGAAGAGGACAGTGTGCCTGCAGCTTCGCCTTCGCTCCCCGCTTTGCCAAACGCGGTGCTGGCCCGCACGGCCCGCACGGGCACAGGCAGGGCCAGGCCCTCTCCGGGGCAGCAGGTGGCTGTGCCCTGCAGTTCCCCCTTCACAAACAGCCCTCCTGGCACTGCCCTTCGCCAGCAGTGCGGGAGGAGCCGAGGAGGAGGAGGAGGAGGAGGAGGAGATGGTGCTGCCAGAGCAGCAGCCGGGGCCATTGTTGAATGGCTGCTGCCCACAGCTGGAGTGCAAACTGGGATTGGAGGGCTAAGGGAAAGCAAAGCTCCTCAAAATTGTTCCCTGTCAGGCACAAATTCTCTGAAATTCTGGCCTTCAGTTTGTTGTGGTGTACTGGGACATGTGCTACAGCTGGTGTGGTAAGAACTCAGACCATGCTGTATTTCCTCACATCCACTCACACTTGCAAACACCCCCTCACTCACACATATGTGTTGGCAGGATATATCAGCATTCATATAAAGCTTTGGAACTTTTATCCCTCAGCATTAAGAGCAAAAGCTACTTAACTGGTACCTTACTGTTAACTGCAAATGTGCTTCAGAAGCAGCATTTCCTTAGATAACTTTCTCCTGTAAATATCACAGTGACCATAATATATCATTAAATGTATTTTGCTGAAGTGTGCAGCCAATAACCCTGGCTATATATATATATATTTATATAATTCTACCCACCCCCAAATCTCTTCAAAGAAAGTCTGTAAAGCCGGTGTTGCAGTGTGAAAGCTTCCTTGAGCATAGGAGTTTAAACAATGTACCTCACCATGAAAAGGAAAGAGAAACAAATTAAACAGCTGTAGGCGCATTATCCCATACTTCTACAGTGTTGTGTCTAAATGCTGTGCTGGCTTGAGAAAGAGTCTGTGCACGAGTCAATCTGTCTTAAAATACTGCTGTAAATATTGTCATTGGTTTGGTTCTACAGTTGTGTTCTCCTCTTCATCCTTCTTGGCCTTCCCTTTCTCCTCCTCCTCCTCCCTGATGGCCTGAATTTGTTCTGAAGATTGGTGCAGTGGGGATTGCTCCGTGCCTTGCTTCTCCGACCCAGCTAACCTCTCCTCATCCTCAATCACTTTCTGCCACATCTGATGGTTCTGAAGCAGGTGCTGAGTGATCTGACAGTAGATTTTCCTCCTCTTGAACTTCTTCTTTCCTGTAAAACACCATGTGACTTTAATGTACTGGTTGCTACTGGGGAATGAAAAGTGACTGAAGGCATAGGAAGCAGACAGAGTGTACTATGACAGATTATTAAACCCCAAAATTTTAACAGTGTTAAAATTCAGAAAGCTGTGCCTCTCCAGATCTCGGGGAAAGCAATCTGGTTTCCTGCACAATTTTAGCCCCAGCTTCATCCTATCCCAAGGCTGCATGTTCTGCCTGACTCTGCTGCTTACAGAGGTTTCTAGTCTTCCAATGATTATGCATAAACAAGTTGCTGAGCTGTTTCTCCTCATTTTATATCAAGTTCTTAAAGACTCTGATCAACACACATTAAATTCTGTGCCTTCCTCACCCCCAACAGATCCCTGCTGATTGTCCTACGAAAAAAAAAAAGTCCTGATTTTGTTTTCCTATGTTCCATTTTCAAAGTCATCCATCGCTCCACCATCCCAGTGGAGGTGACTTTAAAGCTTAAGCATAACATTGCTTTGGCACCAGCCTGGCACTGAAGAAGTACTCTCATAGCCAAATCACAGGGAGCTTGCTTCTCTTTGGTTTTGAAGCACCAGTCCCCTGCTCTCAGCCTATAAAGTGTTTTTGTCCCTGGTGGTTCTCATGGCTCCTGACACAGCTGACACCACAAGTGTTTTGCTGTCTGAAAGGTGGTTTTTTTCCTGTCAGTATAATCTGTCCAACACAGATTGTTAACTCCTTAGCAGTACAAAGTTTGAAAAATTTTCCTGGTCATTAACAGTGCCAATGGCAGTCACAGAACTGAAATAATAACCCCTCCAAAGACAACTGCTGATTTTTCTTTAAAGAAGGTGACGTAGAGGAATGTTTTGTACCAAATAAATTTGCGTGGATTAGTATTTGCAGGTTGCCTAAAGTATGTCTGTGTCAGCATCCAAAATGTTTAGCCCTTGAAGCTTTTTGAACTGGAAACAAAGAGCTTTTCACTGAGCACAGACCAAATCCAATTCAATCCTTCATTCGAAAGCCCTTGGTTCCCTGTAGGAAACCTTCAGGTTTAGCACTAATAAGAAGCCCCTACACTGCCAATGCTGCAGCAGGACATTCTCTCCTGGGTTTCCCAGGTGACCCCACATCTTGTTGCCCTCTGCAGACACTTGCTGTGGTGTTAAAATTTGTCTGAGCCACTAAAGACTGAGGCTGTTTAATTCTCATGCTCGCATAAGACCTTCAGGGAAAGTACATGCTCCTGTATAGGAAAAAAATTACTTAAGGCTACTTTAAGGTTATAACACTTAAATTTATCTGAACTGCCTCAGTGAATTATCAGGACCTAGATGGAGAGTTTTCTGCCACAATTGTACTTCCATTTGCCTAAAAGGCATTTTCATCAAAAGATCTTTACCCACATCTATACCAGCCTTAATGTCTGTGCATCTGACATCTCAGCCTTTTATTGTTTCACTGAGAAAGTTTAGGAAGCCCAAAATTGTGTTGATCACAGGTACACATTTCTAAGGAGCTGTGAGGCCCCTATATTGAAAAAAAAGATGTCACAGAATTCTGAGTAAGGTCCACACAGTCACAGAAAATTTAGGGGACCTGAAGAAAACAATTTGCCACATGTTTTTATGATCAAGAAGAGGAGCATCCCCCATTTGGTACGAAGGAAGTAGAAAGAAATTGTTGAATATTTCAAAACCTCTGATACATTAATTTTTAAAGTTTTGAAAACCATAGTCTAAAAACACCAGGCTGAATATTAAGGTGCTGTAACAGGGTAAAAAAGAAAACAGAAGATCACTAAAATCAGTCTGTTTGCTATGTGAAAAGGGTTAATAACCATCAGTGCTTTTAACCTGAAAACAGCATCATTTGACTTCACTAATGGTGATACAGAAGATAAGTGAATAGAGCTATTAGATGAAAAGAAACCAAGGATTTCAGAGTAAGGTTAGACAAATCATGGCTGTATGTTAGACAAATCATGGCTACATCCTTAACCTTTTTTTTAATACAGCAGTATCAGTTTCAGGCTTTGGGGTCTGTGCTAATTACCAGTTGCATACATTTCCTCCTAGTAGGCACTTCCATAAAGGCTAATCTGCCACAAATATGTGGCTCTGCCTATTACAGAATGATAGATCATAAGGTGCTAAATTAACCCATGTGTGTTATATTACTTGATGTTTACTGTTCTCTACGAGAATTTTTGTGCATGTGAATGTGCTAAACTTAAAATATGTGCAGGTGGGAGTGTGTGTGTGTGAAAAACAGCAATGATTTCTTAAATACAAACTGTTTACCTCTGGATCTTACTAGAGATAAAAGGCTAATTCTGCATGCCAGGAGACATAGATTTTAGTTCCACATCCATATGTGACTTCCTGCACTTATCAAATCTTTCTCAGCTTTCCCAACAGAAAACAGGGATGATACCCAGGCAGGGCATGAAAGTGTGTGGGAAAGCAGAGAAAAAGTGAGGCTGTTGAGGGGAAAGAAATATGTATTGGTATTTCGTGAGTGCACTTAAGGCTGCTGTTTCCTTTCCGGATACAGGGGAGTGAGAGAAAGATAACTCAGAGGAGGGAAATAGAGGAACAGTAGTAGAAAATTCAGATGGAGAAAGAACATGAAAGAAAGAAAAAGGTAATGCAGGATTCAACTGATAAAAGGAAGAGGTGTACAGTGGCAGTATTTTGTCTTAAAAATCACTTCCCACAAGTGCCTGAAAGCTCCTTTCAAAGTAAAAAAGTTTCATCTCAGTACAGGAAATATTGGCAATGTTGCCTTTCTAGAGGAGAGGCAGGACAATATGAGCTTTAGATACTGATTAGCCAAGTGATGCAGCTCCCAGCACACAACACAGCAGTGCTCAGTGCCAAATCTCTTCCCACTCTTCTCCATGTTACCTTGAAGAAATTTGCATTAAAACGATTCCATTGTTAAAAACTCTTTTACTGCATCAGCATTTCAGATCCTCATTCTATTATTCCTGTTTGTCATGTTAACTCACGGAAATGATGAGTGTTTTCCTTAAAAAATCTTCTCCCAAACATCCTTTTTTCAACTGAAATTCTTGCAGTCTGTGGAAGAGTCTAGAAAGCCCTCATGCACAGAGAGATGATCCACCACCAGAAACCCCAGCTAAGGTAGAAATAAGTGGTAGGTGTGAACCACATTGGTCCTGAAATCACGGAGCATCTCCAGTAACAATGTGAGAGGCTACAGCTTCACCAAGGGCAGCACTGACTCACTGCCACTCTGGAGGAGGCCCATGTTGAACCTGGCCAGCTCACAGCCTCTGCTCAGTGTTCTGGTCACCACATGGAGCTTGTTTTGATGGAAAATGGAAGTGTCAACAACTTACTGGATTCGGCATTTTCGCAAGTTTCCATTTCTGCTGTTTCTTCCTCTTCCTGCTCATCGGTGTCTCCTGATTCATCACTCTCTTCTATCCATTTTCCTGGCATCAGCCCTGCTGAGTCATAGGAGTTGCAGAGTGGTCCCACGATGTGAGTGATGAAGGATTCCTGGAGGTGTGCCAGCTGAGGAGCAGAGCGGTCCATGAAAGGACTGATTGGCAGGCCCAGGCTGGCCTCTTCATCACCCTGGAGATGGAAAAGAGCCGTAATTTCCCTGAGCTAAATGAAACAAAGCCATGTCACAAAAAGGAGTAAAGCATATCCAACCAATTAAAAATGCTGAAAGAACAATGTCTGAGTGCCACGCTGGCACTTCCATCATGACATTGCTGCAGTGCCATCGTGTCAAATGGTCAAAGTCACAGCTCTTTTCTTGTAGGAGCTGATGCCAGCCCACTGCCAAAAACATGAATTTAACAAGGATGTTAATGACTCTGCAGAAGGATGCCCCTAGCCCTGAACTTCACACCGTGTGAAAACTTCAATATTGTTATTTTGTTTCTTTTTTCACATTATTTCAAAACAATCCCTTCTGCCTGTGTGATTGTTAGCTCACAAGAACCTTGTTTACAGGGACTAAGACAACTTCTACAAGACAGGGCTATCTCACCAGACTAGCTTTCTTATTAATTTCATCCTTATTAAAAGTAACCTGGAGATGTCCTCTTGGCTTTGAGTCATAAATACTTGTTTCCTGCAACTATTACAATGATCCCTATGACAGCAATGTATGACATTCATTTGTTCAAAACCAGTAAATCTTTCCCATTAAGCTTTTTTGGGGGAGAGAGGGAGACATAAGGCCTTTTTTCTCTCTCTTCTCATGATGTAAAATAAAGTAAAACTTCATTGCAGAACCAAATCTGATATACTCAACTGCCTATCACAGCAAAGCTTCTGGTTTTATTAATTTATATATATATAATTATTTATTTATCTATTTATTCACTGGTGATATCAGTGAGCTTTCAGCTGAGCAGACATGACAAGACCAGATGCCATCTCCCCCCCAAAAAATATCTAACCTCCCTAATCAATGTAACTTAATGCTGAAATACAATACAGAGTTCTGTATTTAAGGATATTGGTTAGAATTTGGAGATGTATTTTCAGTTTCCATTATGTTACACTTTGCTTATATTTATCTCCTTGTAATGTAAATTTTTCAAAAGTAGTGGCTTCATAGCTGACCAACACCGTGTCTGTATCTGTATGTGGTGAAGGCCAAAAAATGAGAGCTAGATTTTGGAGTATGTACAGCAAATATGTCATTTGCTTGTGTTTTGTTTGTTAATTTTATAACAATCAACCCTGAAATGTTATGTGCAATCATTAAAAACAAAATATTTGTGCTGACAAAACACTGAAACATGCCATCCTTTCTTGAAATAGCAAGCAAATTAAGAAGAGGTGACAGCTTGCTCTTCTTTACAGAAACATATATGAGATTTCCTAGTTGTTAACTGGGACAAATGCTGACTGTTGAAATGTTTACAAATTCTTTTTTATTGTTCTGTTAAAATATGATTCATTATGTGAAACATCTTGCAGTGTGGTTTTTTCCCTGTCTTCAAATAATTATGCTGGACATGTGAAGAGAAGGAAACATCCTGCAACAATATGACACAGGATTTTAAATATTTTTATACAACATAATAAACAGTTAATAAGCAGTTTAACTGCTTGTAGTAGGCAGTTTTTATTTATATGGGAGTGCAATTCTTCAAGGGAATTGGTGTTAATTGTAACAAAGATATTTCATGATTTTCACAGCATAGGTTGAATTCACATATGTGTGCTTTTTGATAATACTTTCAGAGAAATTCAAACTTCCCATAAAATTCTCCTTTTTGGAAATGAGAATATGAAGACTTTTCCAGTCACAGAAAAAATCTAGTGCTCAAAAGCACGGTGAACATGGTTTTGTACACCTTTTGTAGCATATTACATTAAAGAAAAACAGATTTCAATAGAGGTAAAAGAAACTGAGAATCTAGCTTATCCTCCTTAATGCCAAAGGCAAGTCCAAGAAAGAAAATATTCTCTGTTTTGGATCCCATTTCTGAATGATGGAAAATAACAGGTTCACAGTGTGGAACAGGTAACACAATATCCTCCCATATCTGTATCCTCACAAGCTGGATTCACTGTCCAGCACTTGGATGATATGAATATATTGGGGCACATGCCTCTGATATACCTCTTACTGGAAAAAAGGAAAGTCATATTATACATCTGATTAACTGCTTCTCTCTGCAAGCCCTAGTTACCCACATAAGCTGTGATCATCACCAGAATTGTGAAGTACAGTTTGTTGGGACAGCTGTAATGAAGAAGAAAAGCATTCCCTGAAAGAAAATTTGGGACGTGAAGGTTGTTTTGGGACACACTCTTTTTGTTTAAGAAAAATAGTGGAAACAAAAATGGAACCAGCTATATTCATACTGTAATAAATGTTCATTGTACTTTCTTTTTCTTGGGAGATTTGAAAGAAATGATGCAGCTTCAGATCAATGTCTGAATTATGTCCCTTTCCCTGTCTCTCTACTTTCTCTAGAAAGCAGCAAATCCTGGTTGGATTTTTTTTTTTCCCCCAAACTGTAAGTGCAGTAAATTTAAGGGAAGTTGAAAAAGCTTTCAGAGGGATTAGTCTGTGACTCCAAGTTACTGCACAGCCTCCCTGAGAAGTCTGTGGGTTGTCTTGTTCAGTGATTTAGCCTGTTTGCTTCACCTGGAAAAGACAGGATGTGGAGTTTAATCTGACCAGAACATTCAAAATGTTCCCACTCAGGAACAGAGGAATAGTGTGGGAACAGTCCTGACCCTTGCACTCAGCAGGGCTGAATAGGTTAGAATGAGAAAAGGTCCAATTAAGGGCTCCCTTACACCTAGAAAGAGAGGAGCAGTGCCTGGCTGTATTCCCAGGTCTTTGTAAATCCATCTGTGCCTGTCCTCCTTCCTTGGGCCACCAGCATGGCCTTGCATAATTAGTGCAATTGTACTGGCAAACCTCTGGGAGCTGGAAGTGTTTTAAAAACCAAGTATGGGTCAGGATCAATGTGTAGGGAGCAGATGTGGTTGGCCTGGGATGAAGTGAAAGCCAGTGTCACAGTCCAGCTCAGCACGTAAAGGTTCTGCTTGGGTGAACAGAGGGGTGGCCTGCAGAGAAGCTAGAACAATCCCACTGCTCTGTTTGGATCATCTGAACAAGGATGGGGTGTCCACTTTTGGAGACTGCGTGTCAATAGAAGTGTGAGGCTGCAGAAGAGAGCCATGAGAACCAGCTGATGTCTTGAAAGAACCCAGAAGGAAGGATGAAAACGTGGTTTGCACTAAAGAAGGAGGAAATGGCAGCCATGATGACTGACAACAGGAAAAAAAAAAGAGGAAAGGAACACTGGTTCACCATGCCAGTGCTTGTCCACAGTGCCATGTAGGAATGCACCCCACTGTAGCAAAGGTTTCCCTACTAGGAATGGTTGGGGTTTTGCTCTTTGTCCCACTAATACGGTAAAAAGCCAGAAGGGTCTTTCCCTATTTGGCTGTGTGCCACCACAAAGACACCTGACAGGACCTTCTGGACTTCACCTCAGACCTGTTGCCACCTTGCTGGGCAGAGTGCAAAGATCCCAGCTCGGTCATCACTACAAAAGAGACTGGACAGAGAGCCTCGTGGCATTTTTGGGGTGTTGTAGCAGGAGCACAGACTCTATTGCTCCTGGCACAGCTTCTCTCTGTAGAGTTTGTTATTTTTGTCTTGATTAAAACATTTTTCAGTTTCCAATTCTCCCATTGATGCTGTCCTGCTAATCTTTTATGCCATTTGGGATTGCTGGCAAAAACCCAAGTGATGGACCCACAGAGGACTTATTAGACCTGGCTCTCAGCAACTTCCATCAGTGCCAGACTTGAACAGTTCAGCCTGTAAAAACACCATCATCAGAGGTCTCTGAGGACTCATCAGAAACTTCAGTGACAAATGGACTGTCACTGGTCCAGCAAAAAAATGGATTAATGTGACTCTAGCCAACCTCTTCACCCCTATTCTCTGATTTTTCACTCGCCACCAGCACTATCATGCTCCAGAACACCAGGCCTGCAGCTTTGGAATGCTTTTACCTGTTCATAAAACTCATTGACGATGCCTTCTGTCCACTGCAGATGCAAGTCTTTGCATTTTGCAGGCCCGTTGATGTCAGCCAGTTTGATGCACATCTGACAAACCAGCAAGCGGTCGTTCTCGTTGGTCCAGTCAATTCCAACATCATCGTTCACCTAGGAGACAGGAAAAAGGAAACCATGGTGGTGGATCCTGGGCAAAAGGATGCATCCACAGAGGAAGATCTGACCTGGGGTATTGCACAATGTATTTAGCTATTTAACAAAATCACTAGCATAAGCAGCTGAGCTAACCCCAGGCTGGAATTAACAATTATGGAAAAAGAAAAATAAGTGAAAACCAAGGAACATTGAGATGAATAATGACAAGTCAATATTTAGCACATTATGCACCTGTTTAAAAGCATTTACTAGGAAAACAAACAAATGCAATCTTTCCATGACATTTTTCAAGAAGTTGATACCTGTTGGTGTGTAAATATAAATGACAATAAAATATTGTGATGGTTTGATTGCAGCGTGAAGATGTGTGTAATGAGCTTATTTCCTGGTTTGATCTAAGTGTGGCTGAAACTATCTCCTCCCTTTTTCCTTTTCTTGATATTTTTCCATACTTCTCACAAGGACAAGTGATACATACTGTCAGCTGCTCTAAAATAAAAAGGTTAAGGTTGGAAGGGACACGACTAGCAGGGGTGCAGAAGGAGCTCAGACTTCTGTGGATCTACAGATCAGTTCTCTGTCTACCCTGCACCACATCTAGGGCCCTTCTCTACAGCTTCTTAAAGCCTGACAAAGAGAGATGTTACAGGGCAATGGAAAACAAAACCACTCATCCACGTGGAGGCTTCAAAGTGCCAGCATACAGATCCATCCTAAGTAATGCCACAGGAAAACGTTTTACCCACGTCCCCAAAACTGCCAGGAGGTCCTAGAGACAAAACACGCTGTTCTTGAGGGCTTCTCACAAGGAACAAGGAAGGCAGGTATCTAGTTAATATGCCAACAGCTTTGGTGGGTGATGGGAGTTTATTAAAATATCTTAATAGGAGGTGATTTCCACTAAGTTAGGTTGAAACTGTAAACAGTTTTTAAGAATGGTTTCTCAGGGCTCTGATTTTATGGCTCACTGAATGGGGCACGCAGGAAAGATCTTTAGTGACATTTCTCTGGAAAGAGAAAGGAAAGGAAGACCATGCTTTTGAAATTAGAATGTCAAAACTGTTCTGATTTCTGCTTTGATAATACAACAGTACGACTAAATCAGTAAAAATTCACTTAAAGTAGCCATTATGGAAACTGGGTAATAACACCTTCGATTTTTTTCTCCCTGAGTGCTTTGCTAATAGGTCTAAAGTGCCAGTGAACAACACAGCAATGTTGAAAAGTGGAATGTAAAAATAGTTTGTAATCTTTTTAGCCTTAAATCACTTTATGAAAAAAGTAAATATATATAAGGAAAGAAACTGCGTCACTAAATTTACACGAGTAAAACCCAACAAAAAGGCCAGATTATTATTCAACATTTTACAGCAGCCAAAAGGACATTGAGAGGAAATAGAAACCTGTGGCGACTCTTATTTTATTTTCTCTTTGTTAGAGTTGGGATTAAAAGCACAAGAGATGGTGTTTCTTGTTGGGACTCAGATGTTTATTAATTCTTATCTGTGTTACAGTCTCAAAAGCTGTGAGTTCTATCTAACAAAGTGGAAAATGGCAAAGTATCTCTTTCTCTACAAGGCTTTTTAAGCACAAATTATCCAATTAAGAAGTGACACCTAAATTAATTTTAATTTTAACTCAATAACTAAGAACTCGTTGTCCGCACTGCGGACTTTTCTATCCAATTACAAAATACCACCCAAACCCATGGAGAAGAAGGTGAAAAAGAAGGACCAGCCCATGCCCAAAAACCTCCATCCTGCCTTATATATATGTATTATATTATATTCTAAAAACTTAAACTCTAAGTTTTCCACCCTGTGCTGTCACACACTTCTATTCAAACCACACACCCACAATCTCAGTGCCATCACTCAATTTTGGAAGCTTCTCCACGGCCTCAGGTCAGTGCAGTGCTTTCCTGAGGGTCAGTGCCTGTCAGCACAGAAAGCCCAAAATTCTCAGTGACCAGGTTCCAACAGAAACCCTTTCTGCTGGATGCTGCCAAGGCCCAGAATCTTTTCTGACCGTCCCCCAGAAACCCGAGTGAATCTCACCTTGGCGTTGAATTTGGCGACGAAATCAAAGTGCTTCTTCAGGTCAGTAGCCAGAATGGCCTCGATGACGAGGAAGCGGAAATGCTTGAACTCCACGTGGTCCAGGTTGACCAGGAAGTTGTACTCTGGCCTGGACATGAAGAGGTTCCAGGCAGCAGCAGCGTGGTGGTTCTCCAGCACGGAGCGGTCGTTGTACAGCACTGCCTGCGGGAGCAACGCGGGCGGGGGCGAGCTGAGGCTCGTCTGAGCAAAACCATCTTAGCAACATCCCAGCTATGGATTATCCTGTTTCAGGCTAACACAACGGAGGTGTGTGCTTCCCTGATTCTCAGAATTAACCTCACTTAGTGGATTACTGTTCTTCACTAATTGCACCAGGCAGTTGTGTCCATGTAGGACTGATTGCAAACACAGAAACAAGTGAAATTCCAGTTTGCAGCCTGAAAGCACATACTCAGCCTGACAGATATCTCAGTGCTAAAATCCAAAATGGGTGAAATCTTTACCAAAATAAGATGCGTTACTCTCATAGTGGTAGTAATTCCATTCAGAAAATTAGAAGAAAATTGGTTTTTCCTATTAATTTATTTTCAAACTAGAGTCAATACATAAAGGCTAATCATCTAACCTCCTTTTCTGATTTTTACAAGCACAGAGCTGCAGCACTGGTTTCTTACAATTAGATTTAAAGACAGCACACGTCTCCTCCCAATCTATTTGCCTGGCCAGAGTATCAAATCTCTTGATCACAGTAATGCACTGCAAAGATGAGAAGCATTACTATCATTCATAGACACAAACTGATACCAGAGCGAGTTCAGGTGACTTGCTCTTGGTGACAGAGAAGTCTGGTTGCAAGCTGGGGAGTAAAGCCAGCATTAAGATATCTTTTTTTAATTTATTTCCTCATCCTTAGAAGTATTTTTCAGCACAGTGTGCTGAAGCCAGGCAGGTCAGCTATGTAAAGCAAGGAAAGATGATCTCATAATTAAGCCAATAAATAGTGACTCAGAATTGCTGAATTCAACTCTCAGGACTGGCAGCAACTTCTGTGTAACCTTAGGCAAGCCTCAATTCTACATTTATAACACTGAGATGATTTTCCACTCCCTGCCTCCAAATACTTTCATAGAAAGACCACAGCTGCTCATATTCTATAGAAACAACAGGAAATGTGTTATGATCGTGCACAATTAACTTGCAAAGCACAGTCAACTATGCAACTGGGATTTTTTATTTTATTTCATCTTTCTGTGCATTACTTGGTAGAATAATTTTTCCAGTTCCAGATTCTCTATCAGTCAGCAGAGCTTTACCTTCTTCACTGAAGCAGTTTATCAGTACCTTCCTTAAGAGCTCTGCTCACTGAGGGCGTGTAAGAAGACTCTTACCAGCAATCCCCAAGTGAAGTGATTATTTCTGTCACTTTGACAAGCTGTTTCAAAATATTTGGCAGACTTGTGCTTCATGGAAGCCACAGGCACCACCAGCAAGGAAAAGCTGTCATCAAGACCTTCCCAACTGTACAGCAACACTGCCTTGAGAGTTGTTTACCTGAGGAGCACTCGTTGCTACCAAGAAGGCATTGGTCCTTCCTGGGTGATCATAATCATGCATGGCTGCAGCTACATAAAGAGCCATCAGCTCCAGGGCAGGGATGTTGCCAGCCAGGCATCCGTAGCTGTCATCTGTAGGTGTGTATGTCTTCGAAAACACGTAGCCCATGTGGCCGTGAGTGATTCCACTGTCGGAATCTGAGCAGGAATAAATAAATGAAAACAACAAAAAAATCCACTTTTTCAGTGACCCACTGTAACAGAAGCAATGAAGCAGAGAGAGAAGGAGCAAATTTACAGGAAGAATAAATGCAGCCTGACCTCAATGCTTTCTGTGCCTAGGATCCAGTACAATAAGGCAAACAGTTGGAAAGGAACAAATTCTGATCCCATCTGGGGATCTTCCAGCCATCCAGCAAAACCTATTCTCAAACTGTGTAAATCACAAGCAGTAAGACATGGATTCACAGCCGTGCTGGAGCTTTGTCCAGGAAACTTGATCTTCCCACTATTTTCTCTAATTTCTTTCATCATGTAGACAAGTCTATGAGACACTGATAGTCCTTAAAGCAATGAACTAGAATTTAATAATTAAATTACAGTGCACGTTTTCCAATACAAATGTCTAGACTTTGGATCTTTGCTGATAATCCTCTTATCATCCACTTTTTGAAGCATCTTGAGCATACCTGTCAGAGGCAAATACTGAGATGCTCTGCTAATTTAATCTGAACGACCTTGAATGGATCTTGCATGCAGCTGAACAATGAATTTCAAATAACAAACAGTAAAAAGCCCCAGAACTTAACCCCTTTCATTCCACCTCACCTACAAAGCCACTGAAATCCCTTGCTAATAAATTTTTCCAGGAATAAAACCATTTAACATCACACAAAGAAAAAAAAAAGCAGAAATGGAACAAACTCCTGCTTTTCCAGCAACTCTCAGAACTCCCACAAAACACAGACAGGTCCTCCAGTTGCCACAGTTGAACATGGAGAACTTAAAATAAAAATGCAAGAGGAACAGCTTCCTGTAGTGAGCAATCATAAAACAGAAGAAGAGTGGTCTTGTAAAGCAATTGCCAGATGGTAACAAGTCTTTTTATTTGGAGATAGTGTGGAAAAGCAAAGTACACTTCATGACAGCCAAGCAGTGGCAAGTGCATGGCACTGCCTGCCTGCCCCAGAAATTGTAGAACAGCAAAACAATGAGGGGTTTAAGGATTTAAGTCTATGCTGCCTCTGGTACAGCACTGAAGATCACTAATAATGCAGTTTTCCTAGGAAAAATCCTTTTGCAAAAATCAAATGGTAACTCAGATCTGTCATTAAAGGCAATCACAATGTGCATTCACACATCATTAAATGTTAAGTATTAGGTTTTGGAGGAACAATTCCATTCCCTTCAAAGTTACACAATCACACCTGAACACCTTCAACACCCATTGTGCTACTGAACTTTAACACCGTGTTACAGACTGCAAAAAGTTCTGTATGCCATCCTCAGTTCTTGGCTTTCTTACAGCAAATTTCAGAGAAAACTGAAATTTTCAAATTTTGAGAGAACCTTTAGGAGTACAACATTTAAATATACCTGAGTCACTCGCTGACCCGTGGTCATTGATCACAGTTGGGAGTCCTGGGATGGGCTGGGTTGTAAGGAACCACACGGCGTGTAGAACATCAGTGGCGTGGATTCGGTTGTGATCTGGGACAGAAAGAAAACCAGGCAGCTGTGAAACAGCAGGAGGCTTCTGACAGAGGGACATCAGCACCATCTAGTGGGTACCGTGTGGCAGTCACTCCAGCCGAGACAAAACCAACATTATCACAAGCGTCAGAGCTGTTTTTATCTTTTTCACAGGAATGAAAAAAAGGAAGATAAATTGATTTTGTGTTAGAAAGAGATTCCTCTTTGGTAAAACAAAAAAAACACTTAGGAAAAAAACAAGGAAATAGAGTGCTAGGTTCACAAAAATCCCAGGGACTCTATGAATAGTTACATGCTTTAAACAGAAAGGAATGGCTTCAGTAGAACAGGCTGTGGGACTTCCATCTCTAACCTCCCCAGGCTGTAATCTGCTGCTTTAGATCCCTGATCCAGTTCAAACACAAGGAAAGGATCAAAACTGGGTCTCTCACTTTCCCAGAACAGACTCCAAACCACTTGGCTGGAGGCATTTTGAGGTAGCTTTTCTTAAATCCTTCCCACTGTAGCTGCTACAATTGCTATTTAATATTTTGACAGAGAGACTATATGACTTCTTATAATGATGTCTCCCACATTTTTCTGTGAGTGTAGAGAAAACAGGGTGTACTCTATTCCTCAGTGCTGGGTTTCTCTGCCAGCTAAAGGGGCAGAGAAACCCTGCCAACTCTTTCCTCTTGGGGAAAAAAATACGTGTCTTTTGCAGCTGAAGCACTTTGATAAATTTGATTTGAATTAATAAATACTTTGGGGAAGGCTGAAAACAGGTTTTTCAGTGAATAAATGTTTCCCACTGAAAAATACCAGGTAAGCTGTAGGAACAGAACAGGGTTCACTCATGTATTGGGTGTATTTTTTCTGCTTATAAGGCTCATCTCCTTTGGTAGCATAGCACTGCTACTGTGTGAAGGTCCAAGTTGCCTTTAGCTGGTTAAATGTTTCAAGAACCTCCAACTCAGGCACTGGGGTACACTTGCATTAGCAGGAAATTATATAAGTAAGTCTTTTACTTATAATTTACTTATAATAGCTTTATATGATTTCTGCCTTGTGCAGATTTTACATGAATTAAGAAACGATGTAAAAGATGAAATACAAAGAAAAAAAGATGACAGGCTGTGGTTCAGCACCAGCCTCTGCCTAGCCATCCATTTGGTCATGGTGTACTAGAAGAAAAAAAGTAGTTTTATAATGCAGCAAGAAAGGCTTCAATACGAAAGTGTATGGAAAATCCCCCAAACTTTAAGGAAGCATCATTATCTGCCAGGAATTTCTACTTACAAGGTATCTCTCGGTATCCACACTCCAAGGCATGAAAGTAGTTCATAAATTCCCTCACTGGTATTTTAAAAGTTTCAAACAGCCCCATGTCATCAAAAAGCCTGTATGATACCTGAAACAAAAAAAACCAACAGAACACCCATGCTGCTAAGTAGATGGGAAAAACTCTACAAATTAGATATAAAACTCCTTAGGTCCAATTACCCCGTGAAAATCTGCTTTCCTGGTAGGATTTTCTCACATCCTTGAGTCAAATCAATTCCCAGAAAAGGAGGAACAAGCAAAGGACTGACAGAAGGGGGAACCATGTGCATCCTGTGCGTTGTGCCCTTGCTTTGTCTCCAATTTTGGAAGTGAAATGATAGAAATGACTTCAGCAGGAGATCAGAGGCAGGAAATAGCTCAGGAGGCAGAGCTGCTCTCAGCACTCCTGCACCTAGGATGACTTTAAACATCCAGGAGAGGATGTGTGGGGAAGGAGAATGCAATGGATGAGTGAGGTGATCAGGAAGGATGAATGCTCACAAGTGTAGACAGCAGCTGATGCAGAATGGGCACTTCTGAAGACAAGTTTGGACTTGACATACAAAATAATGGCACACAGTGAAATCACTGCCTGATCTTTTCACTTCTTTTGCAGATTGGACCCTAAAGCCTTGCAGAATCTTTATTTATTTACTGCTGTTAGCTACAATCTGTCCTTCTGATGCCATCTGCCTGGTAATGACCTGCCTGGAGCCAAGCAACTTGAAGCACATTTGGACTGATGAGTGCTCTAGGGCAAGAAATGGCTACAAATTACACTTTGTGTTTTACATCTGAATATAAATCAAACATCTCTCCACACCTGTTTGTGCCTGTATATTCTGTATATAAATTGGGACCTATGAGCTGCACCTAGAGGTGAATGAACATCAACTCCAAATGTCCTGCCACAGTGGGATACAATGGGATCCCCCTGTGTTTAGGCAGAGTGAATAGAGTGACCTTATGCACAATTTGGATTAGAATGTGCATAGAACCCTGTTTATCTCTCTAGAATGATGGCTTAAATCCATCAGCTGGGATCCAATATTTCACCTACAGACAGAAGAGTCTGGCATTCTAGTTTTAGGTCAGACACTCATTTCCAGCAAAGCATCTCTGTATAAAAAGAGGAATAATAATGAAATAATATTCAGCAGGACCAAACCTTACTTGTCTACACTAGCAGTACTGGACAGGCATCCTAAATAAAGCAAGTCATAAAAGCATGTTTTTTCTCCCCTTAGGTTTTGGGGACTGGGAAGTTCCACAGTTGAAAAGAAGCAAAGCTGACTGTGATGTGGAGGAATGGCAGCTTTTCCCTCTGACTTGGAGCAAAATGAGACTGGATGCAAGCTCCTCCCTAAACCCTATCATGCATGTTTGTCACTGCCACATTCACTGGGCTTGCCACTCCAGTTTGCACAGATGCTTTCATGGCTCCTGACTGGTTTGGGGTCTTTTTATATGTCTGAATCAATTTAGCATTCCACAAAGAAGGAACAGATATCTCAAGCAGCTTCAAAGATGCTAAGCCAGCATTTGCTTTCTAAACTGAATGCTTCCCTGGAGGCATGTGTCAACTTTGCTTTGTTCCATCTCATAAATTTAACCTAGCACGGAAAACATAGTTAATTCAGCTTTTTAATTTACTTTTTTTTTGAATGGGTTAGTCCATTTAATAGCAAAATACAGAGAATAAATCATTAGAGCTTTTGTTTTCCTTTGTTAATAATATCCCAGGATTTAAAAATCAAACCAGAAAAAAAAAATAGTGCTTTTGGCTGGAGAAAAAGATTAATTTATTTTAGTTTCCTGTTTTCTGAAAATAATTTCATTAGCAATATCTGAGTAGGTGGGGGTAATAAGGATCTATATTTTGTGGACAAGGTTGAACTTGCTACATTCTGCTGTTAGGGAGAGGGAGTTATTATAAACAGCTGTTACAGAAAATGTTGAATTTTCACCAGAAATATCAAAGCTGCTCTATTTTATTTCTCAAGGCTCATTCTGTGGAACTGTGAGGTGGATAACATGTTGAGAACCTGTGCAAAAAACAGATTTTGGGAAATAAAGTGAGAAGATTTAGTGCAATTTGAGGGAAGCACAGAGGACTTATATCCAGAGGCACAGAACCCCATGCAGCTTGGTAAAGTGCTTAAAGCCCACAGACGTACCCATGTCAAACCAGAACAAATTTTGGCTCATCCTTATGTTTCATTCATCATTCTCTTATCATTCCATGCTGTTAGAAAAATGAGCAATATGATCTAGAGGAAGAGCATTTCAATCACACACTCCCTGCCTAGTGCAAAAGTGCCTCAATGAGCATCACTGAATTTATCCAATAAATATATCCAATATCCACACTTTGCCCATTTCTCTAAAGTGAACCTAGAGACTTGGCAGGCTGGTCAAACACAGATGTTGCTTGCCAAGCTGCAGAACACTAAAAGGCAGACCACAGAATAAATCTGAATTCATGCCATGGATTTCCTTGTTGACCACCAGATAATTGAATCTAGCTGAATAATAGGTAACCACCAAGGGACTGTGATTTGATCCAGCATTCTCAGGAGCTGTTACACTGAAATGTGCCTGACACACTAACCTCTGGGTTTCTGAGGGGGGGTGATAATTGTACCACATTGTACCAATTAATTTTATCTCTTCTTTCCAGCACTCATCACCACATAATGCCTTGTAAAGTGATACTCGTTCAGTTAGACACTCTTGGGCTTTTTTTCCCTTTCATCCCTAAATAATAATAAAAAATAATTACTTGCTTTTCCTGTTTAGTAATCTTCAATACTTTTATAAGAAAAAAATGACTAATTTGTCAGTGTGCCAGGAAAAGGGGCATAACAGAGTAGGAAGTTCAGCCAAGAAAGTGATTATGGAAAGTGACACTAATTGTGCTGGGTAGAGACAGGCTGTGTCAGTAACTGAATTAAACCCACAGGAAGGAATAAAAACCTGAGAGCTGAAAGAAAGCTCTCCCATCCCAACTTCCCTATGTAATATTATATGAATTTTCTCTCAAAGTTCTGATTCTTTAAAAATGAGGGAGTATAGCAAGGATTCTTTCTACCCCCACTTCCTCAAACCTTGTTTTCTTGCCCAGACTGCAATCTGAAATCTTTTATTTCTGGGATCTTACTGAAATGTTCAGTATAAAAGAGGACCAAAACTCTGTGTATCTTGCATCCACTGAATATATTTACTGTACCCCGTGAGAAATCCTTTCCCAAAGAATTCAGGGCTGGAAGCATCTCAAGAGCATATTCAGAAAAGCAGAGAGCAGAAGGCAAAATAAGTGCATGGTTTCTTTCCTTCGCCTTTTTAAATTTAAAAATAAAGGAATATAATGAGACAGAGTTCATATTGTCAGCTTTGAATTAGGTGCCAGGGATCACAGTTCATTGGATCATCAGTTTGTAAGGACAATTATAACATGTCTGTGTGTAAATCTGTCAACATTCTCCCCAGAGGCTGCAGACAAGGTACACCCCTCACCTGACTGAGAATCCGACCGCATTTCTTCCCAATTTTTTCCACCAAATCAAAGATTGGGAAGTTCCAACTATTTAGCTGCTCCATCAGGGGATCCAAGTTGTCCATAACCAGAGGCTCAGGAGCCAGCACAGGCTTGTCCTGTGCCAGAAATCAGAATAAAAAGGATTGTTAGTTCAGTGAAGCATCTCAAGCAAAAACTTATGCTCTTAAAAGCTGAAGTCACGTTAGCATCATGTGTAAGTCAGTGGTACTTTACTCAGCTCAGCGTAGATGTCCTCATTTCTGGCAGCCCTGCAGCTACTCACTCTCCTTTGTAATGAGTTTCACTTGAATGGGTAGGAAATTCTGTTTATGAAACAGCAGTGTCTGCACTTAGCACAGAGACTCCCTCATTCATTCACTCATGGGAGTCATTCATTCATTCATATCCAAGGGAGTCTGCCTTCATTGGGAAATTCACTGTGGTACAGAGAGAAAAGCCCTCAGCTTCTGCATCAGGACCCATTCACTAGACTCTAACACAGCTAACAGAGCTCAGTCCAAGTGAAGACTTGTGCTGCTTCAGCTGAAGCCTACCTGTTCTTCAAGGTCTGCAAATACAAGATGGGTTGTGCCCCTCCTTTCACATTTCTTCCAGTATACTGCCTGGAATTTCATTTTACTTAGGGACTGGAGATGAGTAAATGCCAGGACATTTCAAGCAAAATACCTTCCCCTCAGCAAGTCCAACTCCAGCAGATTACAATAAATTTTTCAAGAGCTCCTGCCAGCTTCAGATTATTAATTCAGTTGTACAACAGACTGTGGAAAACTTAACTAAACAAAGCTTTCCCCCAGCCAAGCTCACAGCTGAATGCTGCAAGGCACTCATCACTTGTTCATCACACTGCAACATTTGTTGTTTAAGACATGCACCTAGAATAATACCTTATAATTAATACATATTATATAATTATATATTATGTATAATACATATTACATTTTATATGTATTATATTATGTGTAATACATATTGTCTCCAGACAATACACCTACAACAACATCCTGCACCACATTTTTTCTGTGAGGATCTGGCTTTTTGGTTAGTTCGGTTTTTGTTTTGGTTTTTTTTTCCCCCTCAGTGTCAGCATGCACTCAGTCTGTTGTGCTGGGGGAACTTAGAGGAGCTACCTCGGGTGGTATCAAGGGATGCAGGATGATGGTCTCGGGCGTGTAGGACCTACAGCCAGATCCCTTCCGTGGCTGCTCCTTGGAGCAATCCGCGTCGTCGTCGTTCTGGACGATGTCGCTGCTGTCGCTGTTGTTGGTCTCGTAGTCAGAAGTGGCTTGAGCAGGATCATCTACAAACACAAATCACAAAGCTTGTGGTGGGAGCAGCAAGGGTTTCGTGGAAGTCATCCTGTGACCTTCTGAATAACAGCAACAGGACCTCTGACTCATAATACACATGTGCTGCTTGGCTGGCTCCGAAGGCGGACAATCTGTCCAAGGGCATTAAAGATACACCCTGCAGAGTGTAAAAAACGGCATCAGGGAATGAGGAGAGAAAAGATTTTGAGGACCATTATTTAAGTAAATTGAGGGGAACAGTATATCCTTTATATTTTAACTCCATAAGCATTCTGTACATGTTGTACATACGAAAAGGGAAGGAGCCTCAAAGACAATTTGTATGGACTCACCTGTGTGTGTTTTCCTTTTAGGACAGACAAGCTCATCTGCCCTTTTAGTGGATGATTACTGAATTTGAGGGCACGAGATGTTTCTGACAAAGAATTACCTGTTCTGTTCAGGGTGTGTGTAGTAGCATCATTTCTATTTAGGGTCCCATCACCAGCTTCTATTTGGTTGTAGGGTCTGCCACAGCTGAAATACATCAAGAAACATGCACAATATGGAGAACCACGTGCCTTAGACAGTCTTGTGTAAAATGATTTCCCACTGGCAGTTGAGATTATGTCATACTGATGCCTCAGGTTTTAGCTTTTCTATTTTTCAGATTCTGTGCTGCTTTAGTGTGTAGTTCTGAGCTGCATATTAAGGGATGGCAAGCTCTCTTCACAGAGTAGACAGACAAAACAATTCCTGCTCTATCTGGGGACCAGGGACAAGTGATCCAAATCTCTGGCCCAAGAGCATGAACAAAGTGGACTGAAGAGAGAAAAACAAGGAGGATGGGACTTCATAACCTAAAGCCATAACTGCACAATTAACTCCAATATGCAAATGGACCAGAACTTATAAAAGTGAGAGACCTCGTGACTGTTTGTCCATTTTGTGACCATTTTGGGTCCATCTTGGGTGCAGCCCTGGCTGGGCTCTTGTGCTGCCCAAGGTGTGTCCACTGAGGATATCCTTTTAATAAATCCCTGCTTTATTCTTTAACTCTGTCCAGCCTCTGTTCCAGGTCAGCCTTCACAGGGCAACAATACAGTATAAGCCATGGTCCAGAGTACATTCTCCAGACAAAATCACAGGAGAGTGCTGAAGTTTTATTGGATCTCAGGACAAAAATACAGAAAGACCTTGGATTAACTGCCCACGACCATTAAATTTGTGTTTTCAACAGCAAACCTGAACCATGTGATTTCTTTAAGTGATTTCTTTTAGTCTCTAAGTATACCAGCATAAAGTTAATCCCCTAGTTCTATACTACAGCTGCCCTAAAAAGATGAATTAAAATTATGAAACTGTGCCAGAGTCCCATACAATCTTACAGAATTCAGTTTGAACACAGTCCTGATCTGGTTTTCTTGCTTAAAACTTGAATATATTCCTCTTAAGGAGGAAAATTGTATTTTATCATTACTTCAGTGACAGCATACCAAGTACATAAGAACCAAGAGGGCAGAGTTTGCTTCATCATTTCAGAACAGAAACACATTTTGGGAGGGAACACAATATTATGACCTTTTAACATGACTGGCTCTTCCCTTCCATTAAAAAGCTTTATTCCTTGTGTATAATTCCCTTTAAACCCTAATTACAACCTGACATTTTAACATTTTCTCTGGTTTGAGTCAGCATTTTGTGGCATATCTTATATGTAACAGTCTTCACAAAGCAACTATTACAGAATTATTTGGATTGGTCAAACTTCATACTAGAATCTCTGTACCATTTTAAGTTCAACATATAAAAATGGCTTAAATCCTGTGCCAGCTAGCTTTTGACTGGGTCATCCAAACATATCCTGGAGCTTGGTATGCCCTGCAAACATCATGAGTTCCTGAAAGACTTTCAAATAAAAATGCTAATCTGTATTCAATGATACCTGTAGTGCATAGCCAAGCAAATAAATTTTGTATCAGTCAGGTTGATAAACAAGATGAAAAAGGTATTAATTTCATTACTATCTACAACAAATTTACATTGATTCTTTTCTGACATTTTTAATGCAATTCTTAACTGTTCCTTTTAGTAGAAGGCTTCCAGAAATGAATGCCACTTGTGAAATAACAGTATTTTGTTGAAGTGGTAACAAAGGCACAGCTTAGTAAGATTGCAGCATCTTTATGCCATATTTCTGTTGTGTAATAGAGTTTTTATTTCAAATGAGTCTCTCCAAATCCCAATTTTGGTATACTTTTGGAAAACTCTTAAAAGCACTTAAGTTTTCTATTCAGTCATCTATATCCCTGTCAAAAGCCTGCTTGGATCCTACTCCAAACTCCAGTGAGGATGACTCCCTTGAGCAAAGCTGCAGTCTCAATTTTGACTTTCTCACAGCCACCTCCTAGACTTGCACACAGCACACTGAGACACATCCAAAGTCATGTGATTCAAGTCAGGAACTAAAAACTATTTCCAAAGATAGTCAAACTTGATAACAGCTGTGCTCTCTGCTGGCTGGTCACTCGTGCTATGACCAAAAGTAACATCTGGTGAGTACAGCAACCTTGAAAGTGCACTGGATCAGGCCTGGGAATACCAGCATTTCCCACTATTCTGAACTGGACACATACTGCAAACTCCAGTAATTTGATTTAGCAACTGAATCCTTTCTGAGAAGACAAGCAGAACAACCTTCTTTCCAAAATGCCAATTTTGCAAAGCAGGTCTGGTCTGTGTTACCTAATAAAGGGGTACTTTAAAGTAAGAAATTCAACTGGGTTACTGGAGCTCTTAGCAGTAGAACGAACTCATCTGCAGTTGATTTCTGGAAAAAAGAAAATCCCCACAGTACCCAATCTGACTCTGCCTAGGGAAGATAGGACCCACTCCTCCTGAGAGAAGGCTGCAAATGATGGAGCCTTCAGGCGTTGCTGGCCCTAGCAGTCAGAATTCTCTGTGCAACATCAGGTGCCTGCTGTGCAAGAGCTGGCCTGAGACCTAAAGGTGACTGCTCATGGCAAGGGCATGGCTCCAGAAACACAAGTTGTAAACATGAAATCCAAATTTGGGATCTGCAGGTAATCGACAAAGAATTTATTTAGGAATCAGATTGTCCATCTGACAGGAGTAAGAGCAATAAACATAGCCAACAGTCTTCCACTTAAAAAGTACTTTGTAGCATTGATCTACACATTTACTTAAGCACCATAAACCTGAAATACCAATATGAACACTGCAGTAAATCACAACAACTTGTATGGGGGCCAATAGAACATGTTCATGAGAACTGTGTGAAGTGATCCCAAGGCATGCCCAATGATCATCTTACCTGCTGCAGATGATGGAGGGGCTGATAATAGGGTCTGACAGGCTAGGTGCACTCTGAGTAGAAGTTAAGACTTTGTGTGGCTTTAAGCCCTGCTTGGTGTCAGTGTCTGTAGGCTCTGGAAATGACACAGAAGATGTTTTTCCAGTAGGACTTGTGGCAGGCGTCCCCTGAATCGGTGAATGGCACGGGGAGGTGAGAGGTGAAATATTTGGTGGGATACCTGGCCAAGGACAAGAAGAGTCTTGTCAATTTACAGACGTGGCAGATACTTGTATTAGCTCACCGTGCAGAAATGCTCTTCCTGAGATGCACCAGCATAGTCTCCAAAACCAAAATAAATAACAGAATACCCTTCTCCACCCTGAGCCAAGCCTAGGGCTGTCACAGAGTGATGAACTTCCATCACTATCAGCCACTTTTTCCTGCTGAAGATCTGGCTCAAAATACAAAGGATATTTTCCCTGTTGAGCAGGATGCACTAGCTGGACAGGCATGAAGTGAAAGACAAGTTTGTGGCATGACTGCTGGTATCAACATGTTCTAGTGACAGAGACACTCAGCCCCAAACAGGCTCTTCCCAGACCCATCTGCAGTTTCTGTCACCATCTGTAAAGCAGGGTCAAGGAAGGCTTACACACATTCCCAGAAAATCTGGATTTCTACATGTTTTTAGACTAGCAGTAAACCAAAAAGACAGGTTTTTAGTAGTCATACATTATACAAAATACTGCTCTTCTGGGGCCACTTCTCATAGATTTTGGCCTTGATCTTCAGTTGAGTTTATTTTTCATTATCTGTTGCTCACTAAGGGAGACTTGCAACCATTTCTGCAGCACATGGCACTGCACACCTGAGCTACAGAAACTGCCAATATCCACACGAGCAGCACCAGCAAGATGCAATTCTCTCTGTCCCTTATTCCACCTAAGCACCACTGCCAAGGTGAAATGCATCAGCCAGGCCAGTGTTTAAATGAAGTGCTGCCTTCTCTTGGAATCCACTTTACAATTCCTAGCCTCAGACAAAATGAGGCTCAAAGTGCAGAGGAGCAAACTGAATCTATCTTAAAAGGAAATGCAGGGAAATTGAGTTACCTCCTGTTTCTGAAGTTTGTAGGAACTCAGCCCCACTTAATTTACCACATTCATCTTCAAAGCCAAAGGACAGCAAGGCCATAGGAACTTGAATGGGTTTTATGATTGAATTTTTCCCTCTATCTAAATGCATTCCAGCCATGAAAATTATCTTAATATAAAGCAATATGTTGATCTAAGTTTATGAAATAAATAACCTTGCAGGATATACATGTACAGTTTTTTTCCCTGATAACAACTTACTGTGATAGGAGGCTAAAATATGATTTACTGTTGACAATCCAAGAGTTTTAAAAAAATTCTGTGCTATAATTTGGAGATATCCAGCATCTCTGTTTTGATTAAGGGTATTTCTTCAGCAAATGTGGTATGTATTTAGTATCTTAATTAAATGATTGCAAGTAGGATATAATGCTGGTCTTGAGATGAGAACACTCCAGCCTTCAAAGCAATTAAAATGTTATCAGATGGCCATGACACAGGGAAATTGCTTTAAAATACAGAAAACCTCTGCTTCACATTTATGAATTCATTGAGATATCAGCTTTCCATCAAACAAAAATCTGTCTTTAAAAGCATTTCACAGTCACAGGGGATTGAGCTGGATTATTATCTATCTTTGAGATATATGTTACCAAGTAATATTCATAACTCTTAGAGGATGCAATACATATGGTGTTCTTTCAACAATTTGAAACAAGTCCTGAGAATTTAAACAGCACTTTTCACAATAACGTCTCTAATCCCAGCAAGTTTTCTACTGCTAGTGGGGATCCAGTCTCTTGAAGTATTTTTTGTTGTGTGTGTTTTTGTTTTTTTTTTTTTAAGAAAGTAATTTACCAGGGAAGGTAACCACAAATAAAATCACCAGAAAAAAGCAAACCTTTTTTCAGTGATCCAACATTCAACCATTTACTGGCAAAAGTGAAAGAAAATGTGTCTTGCTACAGCAAGGATTTTTTTCACATTCAAGATAAGAGAAAAATAAAAATACAAAAGAGAATTTTTTCAGTACATCTATGCACTTAGGTCCTCCAGAACTTCTTCAAATGTGCAGGGTTGAAGATATAAAACAGTGACTTCAATGTGGTGTGAAATTTGAGTTTTTTTCCAAACTACTAGCAGTATATTAAAATGTGAATGTTTTCATGCATAATTAGAGACACATTTTATAAATTAATATATTTACAGATTTAGCTAGATCAGCTTCTACTAATAATAATTGTATATTGCCAGTGGAGCTAATACATAAAAGTCTAAATTGTATTAACTAGTGCCAATTAAAAGAATTATTTAGCTGGAACATGAAAACAAATCATAACTAAAAATACATGATTATAAATGGTCTAAAGTATTGTAATATCAATCTTCTACATAAAACACTGATGCAAAATTTTTACTCCCCTCCACCAGCATCCCTAGGATGGAATGGAGATCTCCCTTCATCATGGGGGAGCTCTTGTATTCGGACAACAGAGATGATTATTAATACTTCCTGAAAGCAGAAATTGCTAAATGTAAAAATGACTGATGGGCTTGATAATTGATGTTTTCCAAGTACAAGATATTCTACACCCCCTCCTCTCCCTTTCCATCTGCTGGGATAATCTCTGAAAATCACAAGTCAAATGTTTATTTTGTTCTAAAGCGAATTCCTGGATTCCTGTTCCTATGTCTCCATTATCCTCCAGGTTAAATTTTATTCATTTGCCTATGTGCCCATTACCTTTCAAGATAATATGCTACTTAATCTTCACTGTGGTAAAACAAAGCAGCTTTGTACAAGAAAAGAGCTTTTGTATGGCTCTCTTCAGTTTGTAAAGGCAACGTGATGTGACAGCAGCGCTAGAAATGCAAAATAACTGTGCAGCCATACCTTCAAACTCATCTCTAAGTTGGGATTCTCTGACTTTTCCAATGTCAGGCCTCAGCCAATTTCTATCAATTTCTAGCTGATAGCTGGGTAGGCAGGATCTCTGAGTAATATTACCTCTATAGTATTTATGTTTGGATAGAAAGCAGGCTGGTATGAAAAAGGAAGGTCTTGTGATAATTTTGAATTGTGAGTTGAAGCATGGGTAAACAGAATGTTATACTGCATTTGTAGAGAGAGGAGAAGCATATTATTGTGGATTAAAGCTGCCTCACAGCTGTCATATTACACATTTCATTATCAATTCCAAAGTCACCTTCTTAATTTCTTTCAGGAAAGAAATACAGGAGTAATGTCTTTTTTTAAAGGCTCAAAAGGCTGAGTGAAAAACCCCATACTTCTCATCTCTAAAAATCAGTAAGAATGACCTGTATTTTCTCAATAGTGAATGTACAGAGGTAGACCTCTGAGTTACAAAGGCTGTGTTTTGGATATGTTTGCATAAGACAAGTCAGTTGCTGCTTCCAGCTCCAGATGGATTCATGTAGGTTGTGCTTCAGGAAATCTCAGTCAAGCAATACACACAGACAGATAACATCACAAACGTTAAGCAAAACACCCTGCTATAGCCAAAGACAGCATTAGAATTACATCTGATATCTTAGAATTACAAAGATATAAACCACAATTTAGTATTTCACTTGCTGCATCGTGTCATGAATAACTTCTATAAATCAAAAGAGCCAAAACATTTACAAAGGGCATGGCTGCAATCTATTATACTTTAAGCAACTGTGTTGGGGTTTTTTTTTTAAATAAAAGAAATAACTGTATTATATTGATGGAAAAATAATGAAAGCAGCATGTTGGACAGAGAGCAAGAGCAGATGCACCAGCTAGTCATGGGGAGCAGCTAAGCAAGGCTGACAGAGCTCAGGGTGCCCACTCACCTTGCCTGCTCTGCCTTTTGGCGTTCAGGTGGTTGGTAGAGGACACGGCGTAGGAGGTGGAGAAGGACCTGCTCTTTGTGATGGTCATCAGAATGGAGCTGTTCCAGGAGTCAGAGCTGTGAAACCAGAGCACAAACAAGCAACATTCAACACAGGCAAAAAGCCTCAATGGCAGATCTTGGGAGCTGCAGCAACAAGTACGTGATACTGGGGTAGCACAAAATCTGGTGAGGGTTGGCTGAAGTGGTGTTTGTGAGGCACTCAGTACCACGTTCAGCAAAAATATTATAATGCAGACAGTCCAAAGCTGGACTTCCCCCAGTGCTGAGGCCTATTTGCCTTATTTATACAAAGATGCCTTCATTATATTGTTCTGACAGTGCAAAGAGGCTCAAAATGAGTTAAATTTATGGTCTCTCTTAACACCTTCCTAAAAGAGCCAGAAGTGACACAAATTCTCAGCAGAACTGGAAACCCAGTGTCCTCTGCTGCTGGTGCCACAGCAGATGCACAACAACCCTTGGGGCACTGGAGGAGCTCCTCAGGAGCCTGGGGAGGACTGGAAGCATCCTGCGTGGCTGTGGTTAGTGGTGTGCCCCTTCATGCCCTAACCAGGTGAAATGCCTGCTGCATCCCCAAAAAAATGCCCCTCTCAGACCCTGGAGAAAAAAACCCTCTCAGACCCTCCTGGTGCAAGAGAATCATGCTGAAGGAATCTGGGTGCACGTGTCCATGTGTGTGGGGAACAAATGTTAGCCCCTACAGCAGCATGGGTTTATGCTTTTAGCCTCTGGGTGGTAATTGTATGCCAGAAGAGGCCAAAATCTTCTGTACAGCAAGAAAACTGTATTGATAACAGTTTTCCTGAATGCCACCCATCAGATGTCAGCTTCTTGCAGGGATGCACACTGGCTCTTATCAAGGCCTGTGAGCTCTCTGGACAGGTCTGCCAGGCATCTCTGGCTCCAAATTCCTCCTCACAGCCTCACATCCAAGTGATGAGGTGACACTCAATGCTGAAGACAGACTTTTAAAGTAGCATAGCTCCAGCTGAGCTTGAAAAAAATAAACTTGAAGGAAAAAAAAAGCATTCTGAAAGATAAAAGCATGTGGTACCTCTACAAGCATCTGTTTTGGAATAGTAAGTACTACCTATAAAAATACTTGCTGGTTGTCTTCATGGACCCAAATTCTTGAAATCAGTGATGAAGCGAGGCAAAGAAAGAATACAGATGTTTTTTAAAGAAATTTGTTTGGTTTATGGTTTTGCTTTGTTTTTTAATTGCCATGAAGAATATAACACACTGGTCCACTGTACAGTAAAATAACCCCAATGAACCAAACCAAACCAAAATTCTCTGAACCAGATTTTTTGAGTTCCTACAGGAGAATCACTCAACATAAAAGTGGGTGAGGGAAAGGATGTGGGAGCTCTATTGTTTTTCCAGTATAATGTCTACCCAGTTCAGTGACATGAGGTTGGAAGAATACTAATACTAATTACTAATCTCAAACTGACAGTTACGGGAGATTTTTGCAAATCTGTGACTACAGAAATCCAGAAGTGATGTCCCACATTGTGAGGAGCAAGTTGCATGTTTTCTAACTACAGAATCTGCCACAGGGCAATTCCAGTGTCAGCCTCTCTCCTACTGTTCAACTTATGAAATGTTTCTTTCTCTGTGACCAGTGGAGCGCCTGAATTTGGTACAGGGGAAGTGGCAGATAACCAAGATACATTTTTTTCTCTCCAGTTCAAAGTTCTTCTCCTTGAAAGCAGATCTCTCTTGGTCTGCCAAAATTTTTAAAGCTAGACTTATAGGATTCAATCCCCCCCTTTCTGGAATACACATTGTTTCTCCTACTGTGGCAGAAGCAGTGCAAACAGTAGGCTGGGAGGTTTGGCAGAGCTATAATTATACAACTGGCGACATAAAACACAGGAAGAATTGATAGCCTGCTTAGCTGGCTCCTCATGCAGAGTTATATAACAACCACAGGAAAGGCCCAACAATAATATTTAATTGCTCTCCTTCTCCCTCTGATTCCCATCCTGGGAGGCTCACACGCTACGTGAGGGGGGATCAGCAGCATAAATCAAATGCACCCCAGGAACCACAGGTCTGCAAGTGAAGAACGTTTGCGTTTGCTTACAGCTGCCTTGTATTTACCTTTGCTGAGACAGATGGGACTTCTCACAAAGGGAACTCTGGCAAACCACGTATTTTTCTTGTGTGAGACTTTCAGGGTACTCTGCAGGCTGCCTTGAGCACCTCCATACCCTGTATGACAGCCTCATCCAGGGGAAAGATTTAGGTACCTGAAGAAAGGCCAGCCTTGGAATAAAGCTGCTCTTTGGGGCTGCATTCCCCAAAGATACCCAACAGCCAACACTGGTCATGTTGGGCCTTCTGAGGTCCTTTTTCTCCACTACCAGCACCAAATTTTGAATTTCAGAAAAAGCATGTGAGTCTTCTGATGTCACAGCTCTGAATTCTCTCCTTGAATGTAGTGCTTTCATTCTGATCTTCCTTTCCTCGGGACAAAGCACATCTCCACACTCTTTTTTCACCCAGCAGCTCCAAGATGACAGCCCTTGCTGAGGTGAGGAGGGGACTTGAACTTTATTCTCAGGTGGTGGTACCATAACTCACTGCTCTCCACCTTCCTTTAAAGGCTCTGCTCCTCTCTGACTAGAACAGAAAAGTATTCACCAAGCCAGAAAGGAGGAAATCCTGCTGTAGTGACATGATGGGGAGCTATTACAACTTTTATTACAACCTCTGCAAATTCCCCTAACAAGCTGGCTGCTGGCTATAAGCAGCTGAGCAGACACAACCCTCTCTCCATTTCATAGGAGGACCATGTACTTCATGATACCAGCTCAGGGGTCAGACCCTGAGAAGAATGGAAGATGGAGAAGTGCTTTAGGAACTGGTTTAAAGACAGGACCACACCATTAGGTGTGTTCTTAGAAATGTCTGGGTTAATTGCTACAGTTATTCTTGGCTGGGCAATAACCACGTAGGCAATCCCTGCTTATCAAGAAAACTTTAACCAGATATCTTGCCTTTCTTCCAATTTTACTGGGCAGTTCTGCACTTCATTAGCATAAATAGGTTTTTTTAAAATTTATTTTTCTACCGAATAATATGGACAATTTTGGCATAATCTGACAAAAAATGTGAATGCTGCTTCTTTGGCAAATCAATTTAGAGAAACATGAAGAAGTAATTTGAACACAGTTCACAGCCAGCATTCTTGAATGAGGGACACCATCACCCAGAACCAAAGAAATCTGCCCGAGGAGAGACACAAAAGCGAGAGGAGGCCATTTGTAACCTGGATGAAGATGACTCGTGAGGTTTGATGCTGGCACTGCGATCCCTCCTCACTGGAGCTGGCTCCAGAGTAGGCAGTCCTGTGGCTGATGTTGTTGTGGTCCAGGTTGAGGACACTCGTCTCAGCAGTCCTGGAGGCAAACTCCTCCGTAAGCGCTGTGGAGAAATCAGTTCTTACAGTTTGTACAGGCTTACACAACCTCCAGCAGGCACAAATAAAACCATTCCCATCTGCTTCACTCTGTCTGACAACACCTAGTGAGGTGCTTTAAATCCGGGTTCTCCCAGGCATTGTTCATTTCAAACAGCCAATGCTTTAAGTGCTTGGAGAGTCTGGACCATCCTCCCTATGTCAAGTTTACAAAAAGGTGTATATCCACAGCCCCATAGATGTTCAGCACCTGATGTGGCCAAAGGTACTTAGAAAAGTTAGCAGGGCCAAAAAGGTGGCTGAAGCATCAGTCATAAAACAAAAGGCTGAGGGAGTTGGAATTGCTCAGTCTGAAGAAGAGAAGTCCAGGGTAGATCTTACCTGTGCACACAAATACCTAAAGGGAGGGTGTAAAGAAGAAGGCTCTTTCCAGGGGTGTCCAGTGACAGGACAAGAGGCAGTGGAGCAAGAACTGAAGTACAAGAAATTTAATTAAAATGTAGGAAAATGTTTTTTACTGTGAGGAGGACTGACCACAGAGAAGTTGCCTGAAGAAGCTGTGAAGTCTACGTTCATGGAGACACTCAGAACCCAACGGCACATCCTCCTGAGCAACCTGATCTAGGCTGAGCCTAGAGAAACTTTCTCCTCAATGAGCTGAGGGATAGGACTGGACTGGACAATCTCCAGATGCACTTTCAACCTCAACTACTCCGTGATTTAAACTGCCATGAATCCTCAGAATCAGAGATTCAAGGCAAGAAAGGCTGTAAGAAAAATAAGGCAGGGGAGCTCCAACTTTTTTCCCTGCCATATCTACCCAACCCAAAGATTACACACTGAAATAAAACTTACATGCTCTGGGATATGATGTCTCAAAAAGCTTAGAGAAAGCATCACTGTTTACAGCAGATTTTTCTTGACCACCCTGTGTTTTTCTTTTACCTCTTTCATTTCTCCAATTAACAGGATTCACATGTTTTTTTCAAATTTTTGAAGGCAAAGATAGTAAAGGATCTTTTTTTTTGGATCCAGATTTGCTATTGCAGATCCTATAATTTTGTAAGTTGTTTCTCTTGTGAAGTTCTCATGAAGTGTTTATAGTTAAGAACTAAAATCAATATATCTGCAATGGAGAGCTTGGACTTTGCCAGAGGGTTAAGAATTTTGAGATGGAAGACATCTGTGGTTCTGAAGCTCCAAGCTGCAGATAAATATGTTAACATTATCTCCTTACATGAAATGCTCAGTGTCAGATGGTTAAGGTGAAGGTCCTAAATCTGCTTTTAGACATTTTAAATAAAGACCTGCAAACTATTTGTTTTATGAACCATAATACATTTAGGTCAATGAAGTCTTCAACCAAATTAGTTCTCTGCAGCATTAACTCATTTCTTCATCCTTCTATTTCTCTTCTCTTCATAGGGCATTATGCAACAGCAAACCAGTATCTGTTCCCTGGGTGTGCTCACGTGACAGCAGTGCTCTTCCACTTAACTCTTCCCCTCAGAGCCTAGGGTACAGCCATTACAGATATGGTCACTAAAATAAACTGGAAATTGCTTAAAAACCTGTGAACATCCATTTCGTACATAGAGCTGCTAAACAGGCAAATAGGGTGGTAATTACCATCACACTAAACTGTAATAAAAGACTCACGAGCATTGCAGTTCAGATGCCTGGAAATGCTGGAATGAATGACTGGCTGTGCCATTTAAACTGTAAAAACATAAAGGCATTTGCCTGTGTAATGTACTCTGCCTATATTTAATTGCACAAGGGAGGCTGCAGTACAAAAGCATTTTGGTTTAGTTTCAGAAATGTAAGCCTTGCAGGACAGCTAATTAGCAACAAACCTGCAATTCCCACTACTTCAAATCTGATGTGCCCTTTCTAGCTGTTCACCTGCTAAGTGTGGGTGGTTAACACTGGTTATTTCGTGCCTGATCCCTGAGCATTCATAAAGCCATTTTTCAAGGCAGTATTATACATATTTGTGGTTCTGTCTTTTTCTTCTCAAGACAACTTCCGTGAGCTCACAGTATTTGTCAAACTAATGATATTGATGATATTTTTATTAGTTTGTGGGGTGGTACAACAGTTTAGACTTGATCCAAAGCACCTGGAGGTCATCAATAGAGACTTTTTCATTGACTTGTGTAGGTTTCACCCTTCTGATTAAGGGAAGGAAGAAGAGCTGGCAAATCACACAAAGAGCCCAGTGACATGTGATAGCCCAAGGATGTCCCTTCAGGGAGAGGCAGGCTCCAGTACTCACCTTGGGAATGGCTAGCTTCTCTCCTTTCTCCGGACACTCCTCCGAGTCGGAGCAGGTGTAGTTCTCACTGAAGGACACCAAGGGATTCACCCTTGGCTTGTGGATGGCCTGGAAGGTTAGCTGTGTGTTGAGCAGGTTGCTCACTGTTCTCAGCGACGTGCACACGTTGGGGGGCAGCGAAGGGTCGGCCAGAAGGTCTGTGATGAGCCCGTGTGCCTCTCCCATGACAGCGATGTCCACCGTGATACTGGTGCCAGAGGACTAAAGAAGAGAGAAATAATACATGTGAGACAACAGGAGTGAACAACCTGCTGGGCACTGCCTCCAGCTGTGGTGAACTCTCTTCACGGCTGCTGTTAAAGCTGCTGCAGGTGGAAAAATAACAGCATGAAATAATCCTTTAAATAGAGAGAACAACGCTGAATAGATCGATCAGCAGTCTGCAAAGACACTGGAATTCCATCGTATCTGATTTCACAGCTTTCACCAGCTGCAGCTGACTTCACCCATCTGAATAAATTGTTCAGGCTCCCTGTGGAGACGTGGTCAATAGCCAGGGCCTATTTGCACAAACAGTTTTGGAGACATGCCTTAGGATGGGAGGAGACTCTCTTGAGAGATGCCTGAGTATTAACTACACAACAACTAACCTGGAACACCTAATGTTCAGTGCTTATGCCTAGATGAATGAAATTAGTCCCAAGCATATACTGAGATTAGTAAAATATCTCCACGCAACTACAGTATTCTGGTATGGTAGCAACAACATTCTTCTCCAAGCAATTGCATATTGGGCAGTTATACCAAAACTGAAATGGGGTAAGAAGTGGATTTTTTTTTAAACCTTAAAGTTGTCAAGCCTGTGAATTGACAGCTATATAGTACAATTGCAAAGGTCTGAGGATCTTTAAGCTCTAATAAAGAACAGTGAGACTTGGATGCCTGCAGAAATAGAACACCTAAAAAGGCAGAAGGCATGTGGAATTTCAGTGCAGAGGTGACATTTCAGCCTCACTAGGTGGTGCACTAAAACCCACCATAAATTCTGCATGGAACTGCTGTTTCAAGGCATTCCAAGAGGGACCATTTTCCCTTTGTTGTGTCTCTGACACATAAACTCAGCCCTGCTGCTACTGTTTGGGGCTTAGCAGGTGTACGTGCAGTTTCCCAGAGAGACCATTGCAGCAGATTTTGTACTAATTTGCTTTCATGTATTTCTTAGAAAAAGCTAAAATACATAGTTTGGTAAATGGGGAAGTTATGTCTGTGCAAACAGCATATGAGTTACTTGGAGTGGCAAGCAAAGAGCATGGAGAATTGGTCAGACTTAGGAGGAGAGTGATTAAAGCCCCAGCCAGGAATGACTCATCAGTGACAGCGTTCATGGACCTCAAAACACAAAGAACAGAGTAACACAACTTGACACTGCTTCGTTCTCAGAAAAGGCTTTACAGGCAATAAAAAAGTATTTCTGAGGAAAGTGATATACTAGTTAAGTATAGCTAAACCTCTTCCCTCTGTCTTCCCAGTTGCATAACGTGGACATCGGGCCCTTGGCAAACAGATGTTTCACTCCACTGATCTCTTCCTCGTGTCCTGCTTCTTGCTGAGACTGAGGTAAGCTGCAGCTCCAGAAGAGAGGCTTCCTCACTCACCATCCTCTCCTGCAGCCAGAAAACCAGCCCCTTCCCACATTTCTTTGCCATGCTATGAAATAACATAAACCAGAAACTGCTCGATCTGCTGGAGTGCTATTTCATCCTACTGAAAAAAATTAATGACTGCATTTAACTTGATTGTTCTTGCATTGCTTAACATCTCAGGAGTGCATGTAGATTGTTCTGGCAGATGCTAAAGAAAATTCTTAAATTAAAGGACAAGGCTTGGGGTGGGAGTAATTAATTATCTATGTTAACCTCAGTCATGGCAAACGGACCAAAGGGGAGTGAGGCAGAATACATCACTCAAAATGCAATAGAAGCCTCATATTTTCAGCAAAAGTGTGTCATCTACAGCTTGGAATTCTATGAAGCCTGGAGTTGTTGACCACCAATCAGAGACAGAGATTAATACTTCTATGGAGTAAACAAGCCTGACTCAGTGGGCTCTAAGCAGAGATTCTCTACAGCACTACTAATATTTAGCAAAGGGGCCAGCATTGTTCTCCATGATTAGTAGCAAGTGGGGAGAGGGAGAGCCCTTCTCCAGGGTGGATTTCTGCCTCCAGCTCCCTGTGTGGTCATGTGTGCTGCTGACCCCTGCCTTAACTCTGAGACCTGGCAGATTTGTCCCAGTCAAATGCCAGGCTGTGATGAGTTGTGTGAGATGTCAGGAAGTATGAATGGTTCATCTATCTCAGGGTCAATTTAGAGCACGACCAGACTACTCTGACTAGGTAAAACTACAGGTATTTAAATCATTATTTTCTAAAAATTATTACAAATTGAATGCATGAGAACATTTAAAAATATTTTACTTTTCAGAGTCACTACTAAAAAACAGCAGAGAACTGCATATGCTTTGCAGACCATTATTCAGAAAGTAGATGATGTGTTTCCCTAAAGGGCAAGGAAACCTGGAATTTAGTGTAAATCACTATGATGATGTGAAAGCAAGAGAGCAAACTGGTGAAAATTTGAGATTCATGGAATTGCACATATGCATGTGTATTGCATATATGCACATACACACACCTGCACACAGATATATATGCAGGGAGTCTTCTTTGAGGGTAAAAGTGCAGACAAAACCCATGCTCAGCCTTTGTAAGTTGTTTCCTACTAACGTGCACAGCCTCTGCATGAGCTGATTTGGATTCTTTCCAACCACTTTACTCACTGAAGCTCCAAGGCCGGATACTGGGGAATAGTGGCATGAACAACGTTTGCAATCAACACAAACAAACAACTACTTTGGTAAAACAAAACAAAACAAAACAACGAGGAGCTAAGATAAGGTGAACTTCACAATGGTCAGTGTTCATTTACTCATCTGTGCCAATAATTGTGAATGCAGTTCCCTCCCATGAATTTTGGATAAGACTGGCTTGCTGTTCATTTTGTGACTTCATTCCAGCCCTGATTTCAGCAGTGTCATGCAGTGACTAAAACTGAAATGCTCTGGGGCATGAGAATGAGAAAGCAAACAGGCTGGGAACAAAAGCAAAACTAAACAGGCTCATTTTTAACTAAGATAAGAAGAAAAAATAATTCCTTGCAATGCTAAAAAACAGCTGGTTTAGGCCACAGTGCCATCTGGAATTCCTAAGTGGACCCAAATGCACTTGCTGCCTGTTTTGAGGCTTCCTTTTATGTACAGAAATAAATAAAAAACCCCCAAAACAACACACTGCTGCGTGTGCAGGACCAAACCACAAAAGTACCATGTCCCAGTATCACACAGATGATTTTTGTCAGGGCAGGAAACAACTGTAAGGAACACTCATATTCAATATGAAAACAGTATTCTGGAAAAATTTAATAATAATTTAGAATTAGGTTTGAAACATTTCTTTTGGAGCCTGCAACATGACTAGAAAAGTTTTCCAAATCTGCATAACCTTCACTGGGCTGTTCTATTACAGTCCACAAAATCCCCTTTGTTTTTTTCTGTTAGATTATATTATGCACAAAACTCTAAGAGCAGCTTTTTACTCAGTAGGAGGAAAAAACAGATAAAACTCTGCAGTAAAAATGAATTTAGGAGAATAGGAATAACAAATGCCTTTAGCTATGAGACCAAATAGATAAATTTAGGTATGAACTATTCATGTTGGCTCACCTGTGGAGCAGATTTGACATCTGTACACTTAACAGATGCCTTACCACAAAGAAAAGTCTTCCCCCTCCCCATTCATGTTTTGCATATGATTCTCATCCAGCTTAACTAAAAACCATCACTCTCCCCACCCTACAAAGGGAGTGATTATCATGACAACACAAAACCAGTCGAAACTCAAGCAAGGAAGAAAACCCCAAACCAATTATCAAATACAAACCACAATTCATTTCACACAGCCTCATGTTAGGGAGAAATAAAATCTTCATTTGCTGTGGCTTGTACAAGGAAAAGCAGTGAAGGCAGAGATGTTGGCCTTTCACCACGTTACACTCAGGAACACTCTGTAAGCAAAAGAATGGGGGAGGCAAGGAGAAAAAAAGAAAAGCAAAGCAGCATCCAGAGTATCTTCAATCTTCACACAATTACGAGCAACTATAAATCACAATTTGATATGGTTTCCAAGTCACATCATAAATGTTCAGGCCAAGCTGTCTGGAAACAAAATTAAAAGCAAATATAATTCTCCATTATTTTAATGTCCACAGAGCAATTTGAAGGATAAACATCAATTGGCTTCTATGGAAATAATGAATCATTTTAAAGGCGCCACAGACTTAACTACTCCACCTTCCACTGAATGACTAAGGAAAAAAGCATGCATGCAATTCTTTCACATTTCACTTTTCTCTATTTAAAGCTCTAGACCCGGAGTATTTTTATTTTTAATTCTCTCTTATTTTGTACTAACACAACATTTCAGATTTTCTCTTCTCTGGTGAGCAAAGAAGATGTTTATGAGAATCTTTTCTCCAGCTTAATGAAGCACAGCATTCCCACTGCTCTCTGGAGGTCAACCAGCCACAGGCTCTGCAAGGCACACTCTTTGGTAGGGCTGAAAATAGCATCTTCCTGTTGTCTCATCACCTTGATCAAAGAAAACCTTTCCAAGGCATCTCTGTAGCCCCTGACTTTGCTATTGAGTCTTTAAAGCACCCAGAGGCACACAACCATAAACCAGACACTGAGGCACAAAAGATGAGCCCACAATGAAGGAAACTCTAAATCTTGCCTGAGCCATAAGGATTTGAGTTTTAATCCTGGTTCCAAGATGCTTGGGGTGGCACCACCACAGCTCAGCAGACCTACCTGATAAACAATTCCATAGAGCTCTGATCTGCAGAGCAGAAAATGTCATGACTGCCACATGAAGTGTGTCTGTAGCACGAGCACAAGGATCACGGAGCAGCCAGAGGAAATCTTTCCAAGCAGTTCTGCAAACGCAGGATCTAACGAAATGGGTCTCACTAAAGAGTTACACTTCTTGTTCCCTGCCTGTATTGCCTCTTTCCTCAGCAACAGGCCTGAGGCCACGGAGTCAGCAGGAGGCAGCCCTGACCAAGCAAGGCCACTGACTTGGACCTTCCTCCTGTATCCCACCATTGGCTAACATAAAATTTCTAGGAAGATAATAATCTCAAACTTCCTCCCATCTGCCACATTTGTTTGAAACTGCCACAGAGGAGCATGACCACGTAAGACTACCTTCTTTAGAAAGCCAGGATGACAACATCACCATTCTTTAAGAAAGAGGCACTGGTTTGAGAAGGAAATACTTTTCCCCCCCTTCTTATAAAACCTGTGGAATGTATCACTGTCCACAGCACACTTTGTCTGGGGAGGCAGCTGCAATCCCCACATCCTGCATCTCTACCTTAGGTGACACCACTCACAAAGCTCACAGCTACAGCTGACTAACTTTCTTCCATTACAGGATCTTTCAGTTCGTGACAGCTTTGTCAGCCAAAGAGCTCAGACTGAAACGCATACTGCCAGGTATTTGTCTGGGGTGAATTATTTCAGTGTTTGAGAAAAATTGCTCAGACATTTACAAGAAGACTGCTGGAGTCTTTTCTCCATCCTAAAAACTCTTCGTAAACTGATACCACTTAATCTGCAGCAGGCACTGAAGGTGCAGCAAGGCCTTTTGCTTTCCCTGCCCTGATATGTCCAGATCTGGTTGTGAAGTCCCTGGGAAAAATGAAACCAAAGCTCGCCCTGCATGACCTCTATGGGTTGTCAGAAGCCCACCACCAAACTGCCCAAGTGTGCTCAGCTCCACACACGGCACACGTGTCCTCATGCACTGTGCACAGCATTGCAAAGGATCACGTTCAGGAAGCAGAGAACACATTTGAGCTGTTATTGCAGTTTTGGTGCCATCTGTAACTTTTGAGCTATCAGTTCTTGCTTTCAGGTCACCCAGCAGGCTTTGCCAGATTTGTTGCACACACCGAAAGAAAATATCCTCGTGGTCACTAGCAACCAAGCAGCAATAAAAAGATAGATGCAGAAATAAGCTCAAGGAGTGGGAGGACTGGATTTGTTAAGATTCAAGAACTACAGACTAGGAAAGTCTGAACCCATGTGGATGCAAGTACTGGACCACAACCCAGTGCAACATAATTAAATCCCTGTCATTTATATCTGACAGAAAGGACCTCAAATGAACTCACTCCACTGGTAATGACACAAAGTAGTACTTAATTTTCCACATTCCTCCTGCCACAGTAGGGCACAGCTGGAAAGCCTGGAAGGTGTAGGGGAAAGGGGCAGAGGGTTGTCCCCAGAGACTGAGCTGGGTGGCACAGCATGGCAAAGGCAAGCTGCACCCAGCCCTGCGTGTGCTCTGCCTTGGGCTCCGTGGGAAATCCCAGCTCAAGTGAAGACACTCAGAGAGCTGGGATGACCTCCTGCACAAGGCACGCCACGAGGAGGATCCAGGGAAAGCAGCTCCTGGAAGGAGGTGAGAGCCCAGGCTGAACTTCCTGGCTAGGAGCCGCTGGTCACAGCTTGCAGACCTCGTGGAAACTCTGACGCTGGTGTTTGATGTTCTCAGCAGAGCCCTGGGGACACAGTCACCCAGTTCCAAGGGACTTTCCGTGCTATTTGGCTGCCTAAAAACATTAAAACATCACGGCTATCCAGCCCAAAGAACTACTTGATGATGTAGAGCACATCACAGAGTCAGTCACAGTCAGGGCTGATTACTTAAAAAGTAGACACCAGTCCAACTAAACTGGGAACTTTAAAAATTATTGCTTTTAATTAAAGCACAGCAGATGGGAAGAATTAGTCTAAATGGGACTCGAATCTGCTTTGAGTAACACAGACTGAGGAGAACAATTCTGTACTTCAGAGGCTGTCCTCAATTGTCTTACATTATTGTTCTCCAATTTGTACCTCAGATGGTCACAAATTGGTAGCTTGAAGCTGACAGTTTGTGTTCATATGAAGAAGACAGTGACAACTGTCTTCAGCCTCAACTTGAGCTGCAGTAACACGAGCTGGGAGCCAGCAGGAGTAGGGTGCTGGGTGCACACAGAAGGGAGGATAAGCCATCTATTAATACCTGCTGATCTTACCCGTTTGAGTTTACAGCTCCAACACGCCTGCTTAGCATGGAGAGCTATTTTAAATCTACAGTGAACCAAAACAGAGCAGCCAAATACACAGCACGAGTTAAAAAAAGATCCATTGAAAGCAATAATCGCCGTTCTGCCTTCTGTGTACTAACTAATCCTCCCACATTTTCAACTTGACAGTCTCAGTTACAGCAGAGCAAAGCCAAAGGAGCCACACACTGCCATATTTTCTCCCTTTCAAAAGTACTTCAGGCTCTTTTGGGATGCAACTTGAGAAGCAACCTCACAATTAGCAGCAAACTGCAGAAATATGTATGAAAATAAACCCATCTAAAGATTCATCCATCTCAGCCCTTCACTAAGAACTGCTGAACAGTATTAAGACGAGCATTATCAAATTAAAAATATAATGCAAATAAATGCAGCCTCTAAATGAAGATGAAGGATGGGGTGGAGTGAAGAGTTGCTACACAGGGTGTCAAATATATTTTCAATTACTAAAAAGGACTTGCCATAGGAGAATAAATGAAAAAAAAAAAAAAAGAAAACCTGGTAAGGTTTTAAGAATGAGTGTTGAAAAGCAGAATAAAAAAAAATCAGAAACTAGGAAGTAATCATCAGTGAAGCTGTAGATAAAGAGCCTTTAATGTTCAGTCTGTTCTTATGGGAATTACATCAGGGATTTGGAAATGACAGCAGGAGCCAGATGTATATGTTGGGCCATGTTTTCCATATGTGTAGCAACAGAGCAGAAGGATCCCAAGAAATTCTCCAGTGACCACGAACACTAATGATATTTAGTGGCCCATTTTTCCCTGAAGCCAAAGGCAGGCAGTGATATTCTGCACCTTTTGAAAAGGATAAATCCTCTGCACATCAAACTCCAGTGAGAGCCTCACTGCAGACAAATTGGTCCAATTTCAACATTTTTTTCTTCTCCATCAGACCTTGTGGTTTGCATTATTTCAGTTTTCCTGGTTTTAAGCACTCACACTAATACCAGTTAATAGCCATTGAGTGCTACAGATGCCTCCTCCTCTTTCTCATGACTTTATGTCACTAATGAACTCCTCTGTGAAAAGAATTAATCATTTTTCTGTAACACTTGGCTTTGGATTCTTATATGATGACTCATTAAAAAACCCCAACTGTAGCCCTAGGGACTTGCAGCCCCCAAATCCTTCATCATAGCTGCTGCAGAGCTATTATTTCTCTAAAGTACAAGCTACTAACATCTAAAGCCACAACCTGCAAAAGTCACATTTAAGCATGCCCTAGATGTGAAAATCCCCCACCTCTCCTAGATTATTTATAGGCAGACTCTTCAATGAAGATCAGAGCAGAGAGAAACAGTAATTCATACACAAGAAATATAAACCACTATCCTCTACATGCCTTCTATGGTATTAAAATAATTTTTTTCACTTACCACAGATATAAACTGACAGACCAGCAAGCCCTGAGGACTGCTTTCAACCTACTTCATCCTTGACCTGCAAAGACCAACTTAAAGACACACTAGGTTAGTTTATACTGTGGGCTTATTTTGCCTTTGCTGTCACGGATGAAAAAAAAAATTGCCTGCTGAGATACAAGGTACACAGCTGATAACCACAGGTCAGTGCCTCATCAGAGGGCCATTTTCAGCCACTACTGCTCTGGCCTTTAACCTACACACTGGATCCTAAAGGCTCTAGGATTTTCTAAGTCATTTCAGCAATCTCTAATTTCTTCCATGAAGCTGGTGACAGATTTGTCTTGTGCACAGCTTTAATCTAAGGAAAGTCTTTCAACTTGGGTCTTTTAGGTTGTGAGCAGTCCTTGACTTGCACTTTAGAAAAAGAAAAAAGTAAAATGCATGTAATATTCCTAATTATGACAGCCTGGCTGCTTCTCAATTCTAATTAGAGATAGACCCAATCTGTACTTCTGCATCATTAACATCTCACCATACTGAACTCTGACTTTCTGGCTCAGGGTCTGCACTATTTTACAAGGGCCAAACATTTCAGTGTTTTTGGAAAGCCTGGATTCAAATTCACATCTAAATATAACAGCACCAGCTTCTCATTTACAAAAGGCAACAGAACCATAGAGACCAAAAAACAGACACAGATCTTGAAGCACTGGTGCTTATGCTGGCAACCACACTAGACAATGATTTCTATCTCCACAGTGAGTTATGTTTTCTGCTTGGATGTGGATATAAAGAAGAAAAAAAAAAAAATCAACTGTGGGTTGCACATGGGTTTTTTTAAATGTTAAATATCCTTGTGAAGCTGAACTTCAGTAGTTCATCTGAATCTACTCCAGTAATAAATCAGTGATGATGCCCCAGAAAGTGCAACAGAAGCCTTACTACTAGAGTAGGTAGCCTGCATAGGTCCTGGTAGACAGGTTAAAATCTTAATTGAATTTTAAAAAGGAGGTACAGAACAGAAGTATCAACATACAAACCCGTTTTACCATCTAAAATCAAAGACTTTGGAAGATACATCAATACAGAGACTTGAACATTTTAGCTCAGAACTGACCCTGCTAATTGGTGCACAGAGTATTGACTTGAGACTTTTAATCACATGATTCTGCCACAGAGCTCTCTTACACAGAGAACAGTGTGGTGTCCTCACAAACGAGAAACAGCAGCTCAAACCAGCCACCTCAAGGATCCAGAATGCACTGACAACTCTAGAGAAACACAAGAATTATTTTGTACTGACAGAAAAATTATTGGGTTTGGAATTTCTGGCGACAGAAAGGGCTTATTTTGGCTTTGCTTCAGCAATTTTAGAACAGTTTTAGTAAAAGATAGGAACAAGAAATCACATCAACTTCTCAAAACTTAAATCTTTAGCTTGAAAATGATGAAACGAAGTTCCTGAGTTGTTTTTTTCAAAAAGGTTATGGCTTCTCTTTGTGAAGAACAGCCTGGTGCCCACATTTGCACTGTTTTCTGCATTAGACTTCTGTAGAGGCGCAGTGTGTCTCTTGTGGTCAGAGGTTCGTGGTTGAATTAAATGGGATCCATAATGGATTAGATTACTCCAATATTCAGGTTTGTTAACACTGGTGACCCAAGGCAGGGCATTGAAGCAAAAGATCTCTCCCTAAACTCAGTTTAACTTTGGGGGCTTAAGCTCAGAACAACAAAGATAAAAGACCAGTTTAATCACAAGAAAACACTTGACTTCATACCCCGACCTTGGGGAACAGTCACGCGCATCTCTCATCACAATGCTGCGTGTAAACATATTTGTTAACAAATTCAAACAGACCACATGCTGAATTGTTTGCCATACGGTGCTCTGGCTGATCAGCTGATGAAGCATATGGATTCTGTCTTCCTAATTCTCTAGTACCTTCCTGACTGCTTCCATCTGAGGGTTACAAGTGGCCCCAGATATCCTATTTATCTCATTAAAGTAAAAAAAAAGAATAGACATAAATTGCTGATCAATTCTCTCTGTACACCCTCCTTCTTCTCCTAATGCATTTAAGAGACTTTTGGCAACAACATTAGGAAACAACCTTCTCTAGAAAGAAGAATCACTTCATTTAAATGATTTGTTCTTTTAATTACTGTCATTCCTAGCTAACACAGAGCAGAAAATGCATATCAATAATGCTCGCTGTGCAACAGGTTGGCATTTTGCCAGGAATCTGAAGACTACCCTTAATCTAAGTAAAAATTCATTTGTATCCATTTCCTCTTTTAATGCAAGCTACAACTACTGTTGAGACTAAAGCTGAAGCATTCTGTGTGATGCTACAGCAAAATGAAATACCCAACCAAATTAATTATGCACAACATTTTATCCACTTGCCCATTTATTTTTCACTGACAGATCAAAGAAACATGCTTGATTTCCCACCAATAAAATCAAGGTGGGACAAGAAGGCAACGTGATGAGGTCCCACTTTGTTCTGCCTTTTAGGAAAGATGCCTTCAATTAGGATGGCATTTTTCTGGCGTGGTATAAACATGCCTTTAAGTCATAACTAACTATATAATTATCTAATTCTATACAGAGCCACAGTAATATACCTCACACACGTTAATAGCTCAGTTTAAATAAGGGAAAGGGAATTAATTGGAAAAAAATGAATTAACATTTAGTTGGCTGTTTTTTTTAAGCAGAGAAGAAAATGCAAATCAAAAACTGTCTCTAAAGACTTTTTAATGTTTGGTATATAAAGACAAACATATAGGTCCCTGCCAGCTACAAAGAAACAGACAAGTTACAAACAGGACTTCACACTCAGCTCTGAAACCTGATTTGTGTGGGTTTGGGTATACTTTGAAATCAGTCAAACAAGAGAAAACCATGTTCTGACCCTACATAAAATACAGGGTCTGCTTTAAGGGCTTGCTTATGTGACCAGCCTAAATGCAAACCAGCCAAAGGACGTTCCACTAAGTGCACAAAATAAATTATTTCAAATAAAACCTGTCCACGGGCAGACTTCTAACCACACACAGTAACTATTCCTGCTTGTAAAATGACGTTCATTTAGCTCTGCATAAACAATTTATGAATCCACCTCGAACCCAACACAACCTTTTCTCCCTGCACCAAGCTGACAGCCACGGAAAACCCCAGATGGCTCCAGAGCAGCAGGCTGAACTCTGTTTCCCCTCGGGCAGCAGCAGCCCTGGAGATGATCTGCACGCCAGCCCTTCATTAACAAGGAGAACATAACGAGAGAGGAGATCAGAGCAGGTCTTGAGCTGGAGCCTGGCCACAGCCTCGCTTGGAAACCCAGCCAGGCAGACTGGGAGCTCCCAGGGATGGACCAAGGGAGCCCAAAGAGTCACTCCTGTCTCTGAGGGCTCCTGCCTGCCCACCACTGTCTCGCTGGTCAGCGGCACACCCCTGGCCAAGGGGCAGCAGGCAGGCCAGGCAGCACAGGTGTGAGGACATCCAGCTGCACAAGTGAAAATCAGACCAGGAAAAGGGGATGGGAGGGAGAAAATTACAGGAGACCTGGTCTGAACACCTATTCCAGGCTAGAGCACAAATATTTCCATCGGTGAGCACACCTTGTGCCAGGTGACCACTCCAAGTGGGTCAGTGCCTCGGGACAGGGTGTAAGGTAAGCTGTGCCTCATGGTACAGCTGAGCAGAACTTTTCACCCAGGGCATTATGATCCTGCAGCTTTAGGTGCAGAAAAGCCTTTCCCAGGGATCACCAGATGGCACCACTCTTCCTTCAAATCAGGACTGCAGCTCTGCTGTGCCCACGAAATGCCATCATCGATTTGGGAAGAAAAAGATCTTAATCCATGTTTTTTGTGTATTAGCCCAGTAATCTCTCACTGTTCACATTCTTTCCAACGATCTCGCAGATCTTGTACAAACAACAAAGGAATTGCTGCATCTGGGGGAGGTGCAGGGAGCCTCAGCATTTTGAACTGACCCTCATACTAAAATATTCCACAGCAGAAGGATCACAGAAGTTTCTCTAGGAACACAAAACTCCCCAGCAACACATGCAGTGCCTGACAACTGTATTAGGAAACCAGAATTCCTTTCAGAGAAGTAAGTCCAACACGTAAGGTTAACATATACATGCCTCTCTTCTCCCCATGTTCTACTCCTGCCTGTTATCAGAGCTGATGCTAAACTCTGCCTGTAACCGTGCAGTGTTTTAGCATGAAAGTATTTTCTAAATTTGGTTGAAGTTTATTGCACTTTTCTCCCCCAAAAAGAGCTGTTGAGAGTATCCACATACAAATACTAATGGAAAATAGAAAATGAAAGCACATTCAAATGCTAATAAAGAAACATCAACACACATACACACAAAAAGCAATGTTTCCACGTGGTAGTGTAAGCATGCTTTCTTTCAGTTCTTGATGTGAATTGCAAAAAGGTGCAAAGTATTCACATGTGCATGTCTTCAGCTGGGTACAAGCTGATGTCAGGCTGTGGAATACAGTTAATTTGGGATGGAAGGGGATGTTCAAGCTGAAGTCTCAAAACTCTCTGATTCTTGATAAGAAAGAGTGATGTTTCTTTTTTGCTTGTTTGCTTTGTGTTTAATCCACCAAAGGACTCCTCTGCACTCAAGACCTGACAAATTGAAAAACTGAGGGGCAAATTAATCTTGCAGAGTGGCTCCTCTAACTTCACCAGGAGTCACAGCAGAACTGAAGTCTGCCTGCTGTGCTCATGAGCTGAATTCCCTCACAAAACAGATTTTTGTTTTCCTCTAAGCAACTCTCCCCCCTTCCAGCTCCCCAGAAGTTGACAGGCTGTTTCCTGCTCCATGATCTGTGAACCACGATGTGAACGCCGATCGCTACTCCCCGGTGAAATTAAATTAGGTACTGGAGCACAGCATGAGCAATAACTTTCCCTGAGATGCCAGCCCTAAAGAAACTCCACGTTTTCTTCCCCCAGTTGAAGAATGGAGTCATGAAAGCAGGGTCAAGTTGGTTATTACTCTTCTTACTCCGCAACATCACCCAGTCTGCTCTGAGCCAGTTGAAAATTATTCCTCCACTTCCTAGTCAAGGATATAATGGCACCAAATTTGAAGAGTCCAATAATTCACTATATTTTTTTGTGTGTTCTTCTGTAACCACTTAACACCATGCACAGAATACCATGATAAATCACCAGAACTTGGTGCACGTCATACAGCTGGGAAATTGGTAAGACAAGGGTAAGCAATATTAACACATGGCTTATCAAGCAGCAAAGGGGAGTTTGTGATGCTGCATTTCAAAGTGCCTTTCAATAGCACTTTGTTAAGGAATAAAATATTCACACTTGAAAAGATCATAGGGTTATGTTGCCCCTTTTTTTTTTCCAGACATATGGCCCTTGGGAACTTACCCACATCTTTGTCACTGCAGTGCACTCTGAGCAAGGAGGCACCACAGGGGCACACCTGAAAGCTGAAACCGGAAGAAAATAAAAGAATAATGTATTAAAACCTGGTTTGTGAGCTCAGATTATTGCTCATTCTGGAGCCTACGGTAATTGCAGACAGGTTTAGGGGAGTTTTGGTTTCAAATTGTGATGTAGATGTCAAAATCAGATTACTTAGCCTCCTTTCTGCATCACCACAGAGTCCATGTGCTCCAACAAGGGCAGTCTGTGTTTGCTTCAAGGAAAAAGAAAAGGTGCTCCCACCTTTCATTCCCAGACAGAAATACATTTCTGCTCCCTTTACCCTGAGAAGCTACTCCAAAGATGAATTAATCTGCAAGAAGCAGAAGTCTTCATGCTACCCAAAATTAAGGGTGGCTTCCCCTTCTCCAACATTCACATGTTCCCCTGTGAGCCTTGCAGGTTCCTCCAGGTTCACTTCTCCAAGGTTCACTGAAAATCTAATCATAAGCTCCCTCTCTTCTGGGTTAGCTGCCAGCCAAGGGCTAGTGTTGGAGTTACTACATCAGTAAGAGATTGTTCTGGCCTTCAAACTCTGCCATGTCCCCTGGCCAGCTGCTGTGGAGATGGCTCAAGCACAGCAAAGTAAATTGGTTTAATCTTGTGCATCTGGTACCGAGCTCCCAGTCATCTGTTTGGGGGTATAAAGGGACTCTGTTCCATTTCAATGCATCGATCACGTCCCAGCCCAGCTCTAGTGAGAGCCTGAAACCTTCAAAATCTCAACCCTGACAGCTCCTCTTCTCTGCTGACATTTATCAGTGTTGGACTTGCATGTTTGTTCCACAGGCTACTGAGTCACCTGGGCCCGAGAGACTGTAAGTAACCCTCTTAGAGCTAAACTCTGTTTATTACCCTAAACTCACAAAAGTATTCCTTTGTCATTTAAAAAGAAACCCACAAAACCTCTGCAAAGCACAACCGTCTGGAGACTTGCAGCATTTCCACACTAGCCAAATGAACGTGAAGTAAAGCCTTCATCTCTGCATCCCTTCAAGGATTCCCAAGGCAACAGCATCCCACAGAAGGCCCCCTGGGTCCCTGGAAGGTGCAGAGCACTCTTTGCCTGTACAGTGAGCAAAAGCCTTGGACCACTTCTGGGAATGCAAATGAATGGGATCCACGTGACCCCGGTAATAAAAGGCTCCTGTCTCTTTGCACAGCACTGAAATGCCATCTGGCAATTGTGTTGACGTCAGCAGGCACAGAAAAACAACCACCACCTCCCCCAAAACAGCAAAAGCCTTGGGCGGGAGGGGGAGGAAGGCGGTTTCATGGTGTGTGCTTCAGGCTGGTGTTACTGAAAACCTGCCTCAGCCCAGAGCCCCCAATTCTGCACCAGCAGGGCTGGCAAATCCAGCCCCTTGCCTCTGTTTTATCCTGCTGAGCAGCCCTGGCAGCCCGGGCTCAGAGACTGCTGCCAAGCATCACACAGTGAGACTACATCCTCCTCTCCTGCTCTGCCGTGTCGGCCTGCTGAAAGTTCGGACGTGAGGAACGAATCTCTCAGTGATTTTTATCTGCTGCAGGGAAAGACACAAAACTTCCAGCACTGCTTTGCAGGGTGTGGGAGATAAGCCACTCACTGGGCTGCTTTGACTGCGTTTCTTGCACTGGAACACAGTGAAAGCAATTTTGTGCTGGTTTAAGTAAAACCTCACAGCAACACTTCATGATGACAAGAGAGAAATGACCAAAGATGATGTACAAAAGATGTCCAGATCCTGTGGGGATAAAATTATAAGCTGCAGGTACCAATTTTAAATTATACTTAATAGAAGGCATAATATCGCTCCTAAGTATTACATGCCATTTGGCACAGAAAAATTTGCTGCATTTTCATGAAAAATGCCAATATTTTAAGTCAATAATGTAAGTTGCCTTATCTGTGATGAGCTAAAATAATACTGTGAACACATGTGCATGCAAAAGAAGCAGGCATCTTTTTGTATTAAAGTACATTTTCCTGTTATCAAAGATCTCTTCAGTTGTTTCTGATCTCAGTTAACAACTCACATCAAAATGCAGGCAAGGGCAGCAGAGCACTGCTTTAACACAAACTGTAACACAAACTTAACACAAAAAGGATGGACGTGGCCTCCATGAGGCACATTAAAACCCTGAATAAAGGAGCTCGTCAGTTGCTTTTAACAAAGGATTAGAAATTTTACAGTAGCTCTGTGACAGAAACACAATCCCCTCAACAGTATTCCTAAAAAAACTGGAACCACACAAGATGGGCGAGCTGAGGAGAGAAGGATGGAGGGAGGAGGCTGACCTGGCCACTGCTCTCATGTCTCACCAAACTCTTGTAACAAAGTACATTCTTAAGGCTCTACTGGATCAAGATTTCCCTGACTGAATATTCAAACCTGCCTGAAGTAATAATCCTCTTTCTTTGCCCTGCTCATTTCCCCCTTCTCTCCCTCCTTTAACACATCTCCTCTTACTGAATGAAACTGAGGCGTTTTTCTTACAAAACTGCCCTTTGAATTCCTAATCTCTGCCTCGGTGTAATTTTGTAGCAGCAAGTCAAAGCAGCACTGTGTAAATAACTGCAAGGAGACAGCTCTGCCTGGAAACTGGAAAGTTTTCCTTGCTCACATCTTAAGCTTGAAAGCTTATGCTCAATCCAATTAAGAAAATTTATGGGTAATTCCACAGTTTCTTCCCAATTCCTTATGTTCTCAGGCAGCCAACCCAGAAATGAACAAAATCCCTGACAACTGACTACTTTCTGCTAGCACATGGGCAATTATGCAGAAAGTGTGTATTTAATTGAGTTAGTCGTAAATCCTGACTTAGGAATGAATCAGAGGATGGAGAAGAGGTACAGCTATTCCCTGCTGCCATTTCAGGTTTAATCACTTCTGCTTAAGGTTTATTTATTGACTCCATAAAATGCATAAACAACAAAACCATCCTTCCATAATTTAGTAGGTATGAAGCCTCCACTTGAAGATGTAGGAGAATAAACTTAAAACTACACACGTGACAGATGAGAGATTTTCTGAATTCTCCTCCTGTCTCTCAGGTCTGCATCACATCATGTCTGTTTCAAATAGAAACAATTTTCAGAGTTCACAGCTAAGTCCCACCCAGCGATTCTGCTAAGAGGGCTCTCCAGTAAAGCTTATGTTCAGCAATAAATAAAAAATTTTCATGCCTTCTTTCACTGGTCCCAGGGTAATATTTCAATGAACTCATGACAAATACAACCCCTCCACCTAAGTGGTCATCCTGAGGACTGTGTTATCTTCAAAATCAGCAAGATGCCTCTCCATCCATTCCAATCACCCACTCAAAAGAAAGCTGTCCTCCTCGTGTTTGCATGACAAGTGAATGTTTTACTTCCTGAAGCTGCTGCAGACCCTGGAGCTCCTCAGCTAAGGAAAGAAAAGGCTGTAGAGACATTCCCAGGTAAGTCTTACCAGCTCCACTCTAATGAACTTTCAGCTTCTCGTTCACATTATGCCCAGACAGATAGCCAAAAATTCAAGGTTGTGGAATTTATGTAATTTTCAAGGTTTGTGGGGATTATTGAGATGCTGACATCCACCACGCATACATTAAATGTGACTTACTCAGAGGGAGCCCATCACTCTGGCAGCCGTACATCGTGTGGGAGGAAAGCAGTGCCACTTGCAGACTCTCCTGTACAAATATTTGTTTGTTCTTGCATGGGGAGCATTTCCTAATGCTATTTCCTGTTTTCCAGTTGCTTTGTCCTGCTCTCCAAGAAAGTAATCTCTCTCTAATCAGTGCTGTCTCTTCCCCTGCCGGGCACATCTGAAAATTCCTTTGGGCCAGTTTATCTACTGTTCCAACTACTTGTGGACTTCCCACTTGAAGTCAACTCTCAGGGCTCTTCACTGCCCTCTTCTCTCCTGGACATCCTTCCATATTTCAGTTTGGAGGCTAGAGCTGAGCAAGCTAAAAACCAGCACAGCAGGCTGGCAGGTGACTGCCTGCACTGAAGGACTTCTCTAAACTGAAGTTAACTGAAGTTAAGCTGAACTGAAAGGCTTTTAAAAATATTTCAGGCTCCTGAATTCAACACTGAGTCGTTGATCAAAGAAATGAATATAAAGCCAAGGACATGGATGTGGTCAGGCCCCTTGAGATGATTCCTGTGTCCCTGTTTGTGTGGCAGCCCTTGCTGAGGCTCTGTTTCCCAATTCCCAGCTGATAGTGCAGTAAACACCTCTGGCAGTGGAAAGAATGTGGCCTTGACACAATCCGGGCAGGCACTGCAGACCCAGCCAGGGAAGGAGAATATGGAAATCCCAGCTCCATGCACTGAGGGCTGAAGCTCTTACAAGGTGCCCTTTTACCCCACTCGTGATGCTGAGAGCAGTGTGTCCTCTCTGAGGGCAGCTCCACAGCTTTTACTGCATAAATCACAGCCAGAGGCTCAACCAGAAGTCTGCAGTGCAGGTGCTATGCTCACGTTTTTATAGGCCACTACGAAACAAGTGAATTAAATATTTCCACTAGGCTAAAAGTGCAAAGGGGTTGATATCCTGGGAAGAACAGAAATTAGAAAGGCTCCAGATAAAATCTCTGCACTAGGATCAGCAGTGGTAAGGAATTACAGGTCATTCAATTACATGACAGACACAGCAGCCCTGCAAAGTTGTGGGTAACTGAGACAGCATCATCTTACCCTCTCAAAAAAGAGAAAAAATTAGAAACATAGGTTCCCACCAAGCAAGTTAAGCAGGTGTTTGCTTCACTACTGTTACTTCATAATGGTATTACCAAATTTGCTTCTCATACTAGGGTCCTTTACTACCTAGTAGCCTTCAGAACTACCTACCACAGTAGCCTTCAGAACGTAAGCAGAGGCATGTACAATCAGAATTATTTTGAGAGAACACACTTTAGGCACCTTTTCACTATCACCACAAGAAGACAGGAAGGATTTCAAGGGAAATGGGGAACCACAAGAAGCCACGTGCACACTGCAAACTGCAACTGTGCTTACAGTCAAGCATCTCACCAAATGGGGCCATGGCAAGTAAGAGCTGTCAGAGCATCCAGTGCCAGCTGATGCTGGACTTGCAGCTGAGCTTTGCCATTTACTGCTTTTGCTTTCCAATTTCATCAGGAGAAAATGATTTCTGACAAAGGGTAGCTGATTCACATTTGTGAACCTGCCTTTTTGCTAACCCCTGAGCTCTCTGCTGTGCCATCCAATCTAGCACATATATCATTGTGAAAAGTTTTAAATTTCATTTACCACTGTGTTGAAGTCTTTAGCACAGAGCAATGTGACAGATTTTAGCAACACTTATTAAAAATAAAGCAGAATGGAGCAAGCCATAAATAAAATAAAGTGCTGGCAAAACCTGGAATGCAATGAATACATCTGCACTTACAGCAGTGGCCAAACCATAGTGCTTTATCATAGGAAAGTAGCTTGAAATAACTTTTCAGTGTATTTGATATATGATACTGCTCTTTTAAAACCAAGACTAGAGCAAGTTTGTGAACTTCAAAGTGAAGTTGTTTCCGGTGGGAGGTTTATTTTGTTATGAGCTTGACATACTGTAGCTGTGACACTGAGCAGAGTTGCAATGTCAGGGTTCAGAAAGTTCACCCACACTCTAAAGCCAGGCAATCACATGAGCCTGACAGCAAAAAATGTCACGGGTGGGGGGGGTCCTCCAAAGTTTAATTTCCCAAGCAGTTTATCTCACACAGATTGCACACAACACCCCCCTACTGAAATCTCAACACAGAATGCAGCCTGAAGCGAGTGTTTGAATTTCTTTCTGTCTGGTGTGCAATAAATCCAACTCATGTAAGGCAGTTTTGGCACTAAGCTGTGTATTTGCACATTTCTGTTGGCTTAAGTCACACTTTCTGTTAGGAAAGCTGCTCAGAGAGGTTTATTTCCTCCGCTCTTATAAATTGTTGGCATAAACAACCATTCAAAAATTTAACCTCAGTTCCTTGGCACTCTAATGGCTTACACTGAAACCCACAAACTTGGGTTTCTTGTTAAAACCTCTGCATGAATTTGAGTGTATTAACTTTCAAAATATTTAAATTCAATGTAAGAGAATAAGAAGGGGGTGGAAGACATCTGACAGCAACACTGCTCACTTCCACTGCTGTCTGACTGGAGAGTGACACAGGAGAACCCACACAGATGAATCCTGAACTGGCAGAAAGAAGAGACAGGGAGATACCATCTTTTTTTTTTTTTAAATTTTGCTCTTCCATTTCTCTACAGGCTTCTCTGCAAAACAGTGTGTCCCCTCTCAACATTATCTCCTTCTTAGTCTTGGTGCCTTTCTAATTCAGTAAGGGAAGGGTTTGGGGTTTTTTGGTTT
>VZSE01001024.1:0-31691 GCA_013398275.1 Promerops cafer | reverse complement strand
TTTTTTTTTTTTGGGAGGAGGGGTTTAATGTTTGTTTTGTTGGTTTTTTTTTCATTTTTGTTTCTTGGAGGGTAGCAGGAAGGTCAGCAAATGGCTTAAATGTTCTAATAAGCAAGGGACACAGTAGCTTCAAAAAGAAGTACAGTCAGAGGGGACAGTTTGGTCTGAAACACCAGAGTACTTGGACAGGGGCACAGATTCACCTGAGTCATGCCTGCTGGGTGCCACAGTATCTGCAGTCTGAAAACGAAGGGATGAATAAAACATGCATTCAGTCACTTACTCACACACATCCCAGCACACAAACTCTTTGGCACTTCTCCCCCTCTGAAATAATACAGGGAAAAAAAAAAAAAAAAACAATCCAAATATCCCAGGGAAAATTATTTTGTGCTTCACAAATTCTGTTAAAGAAAGGGGGTTTATGTACAAGCAAAGTGTTTGTGTGTGCAGCTGGAACTGAGCTTTTTGAGATAAGTACTGGAGCAATGACTAAGTCTTTTGTGTCTCCATTTACCTAAAACTTGATTAGCACACTGACACACAAAACACAGACACTTTGCAAAAAGGGTTACAAGACATCTACCAAGGGAAAAGGAGCAGTGCCAGGACAACATCATACCATTCCTACTTTGCTAAAAGCTCAGCAGCTCTGGTCAGCTAGCAGATCTCTGAATGATTTTCCTGACATCCTTGCTACATCATCTGAGACTGGTAAATCAAAGGCAGCTTTCTTTCTGCTCCCACAGCTTCATCCCTGACAAACACCCCGCAGCTGGCTACGGAGGCAGTGCTGGTAATGGTTTATGGGGAGGATTAAATCTGCTTCACTCCTTCAGAAGGCTCCGTGCAAGAGAGAGCAGAAGGAGAAGGCAGAGCTGGGCCAGGAGCCCTTTTGAAGGAAGCATCACTGCTGTGACCTGTGGTGCACCTTGAGGTGGTGCTGAGGCAGTAGTAGCACCACAGGAGAGCAGGGAGGCAATCTGCCCCCTGCACTCTTCTGCACAGGCTGTTTAGGGACCTGCAGCTCCCACACAGCTGTGTTGGGATGGGTGCTTTGTTTGCTTTTGGGACAAAATTTGGTCTATCTTCTATGAACTATACCCACTACACCCCGTGTATTCCTCACGTGTGTGTTGCTAATCCTTTTCCAAGTGCCTCGTATGTGAAGGGGGAAAAAATGGAAACACAAAGGGCAAGTAAACAGCTGAGCAGATACAGATCAAGTCCACTGACACTTGACAGAAAACAGATGCTGAATGGCTTAACTGTGATGCTTATGGGGTGATGTAGTGAAGTACAGACACACCAAAGCTAACTCTTCACTGCTGGAAGCAGACAAGCCAGGTGAGCTGAGAAATTGGGTATGTTATTGAGGATACCTGTCTGATGCAGTACAGGCTGAGCTGCTCCCAATACCAAAGCTAATTCCCTTGTGTCTGCACAAGTGTACTGTCAAAATCAATACCTGCCAAAACAGGTTGAGTTTGGTAAGTCAGGAAGGAAACAACAGTGCCACACTACAAGAACCCTTTAATCTTAAAATTAAGACTGTGCCAGCTCAATTCAAAAACATTTGTTTTGCACCATCTGCCTACATTCTTTAGTTGCATTCACTGTAAAACTTTACACTGTTTGGAGTTCTTTAATTAAAAAATAACCCTAAAACCCCATAAACCCACACCCCAAAACTCAAGCAGTGACTAGTCACAGCTAAGCAAATCAGGCTAAGCAAATCAGAAGTGGAAGAGGTTAAAACTGAGGCAAAGGAATAGATGGCTCTATACTGCATTTATTCTATTCAGGAAACCTTTCCAATGCCCTCTGCTACCTCCCCCAAAACCCAGCACAGCCCACAACAACAGTGTACATCTAAGAATTCAGAACCTCTGTCAGACTACAACTTCTCTTTGAAAGCAGTTTAAAAATATTTTGCTCCTATTTCCAATAAAATAATTTAGATAAGAAGACTTAGACTGTATCCAATACTGGGCTCCTATGGAGTCCAGCAGCATTTAAGCAGCACAAAAGATGTTATCTGCTTTGAAATCTATTTTGCTTTTTCTGTGGTCATATGTTCCTTTTGTTCTTTTTAACCTAATCTAATTTTACTAATTTTATCAGAAAACAGAGGGAGGGAAGGTGATCTAATTTCAGTGGGAATGTCAAAGGAAATTTGTACCTACTGTAGCAGCAAGTAATGATGTGTCTGTATCAAAGAAAAGAAATTTATTCTTTCAGTTGTCCTCCTGCTGGGAAGTGCCAATCTTCTTCCCAAAGATCCTGTGATCCTGTTCTTTAATTCATGTACTTTACATGAATGCTACCATGTATGTTATTCATTTTACATTCAATCAAGGAAGTAATTAAGACAATAATTAGAAATATGTGCTAACCCACAATTAATGAGCACCCTTGGAAGTATTGTATGCTCCCACATATGTCAAACTACAACGCACAGCAGCTAAAAAAATTACCCAAATGGGCTCACGTGTCAGCTAAGTATTCTTGGCTGGAAATACCAGTTACTTATAAGAGAGTAATAAATACAAAATAGCTGGCATATCACCTTCCCTGTTTATGCACTGGCAGTACTTTAGCAAAACAAAGTTAATCATGTGGTACCCCTCTTCCTGCCCAGATACCTTCTCCTGAAAGAGTTGAAACTTCTTGGCCACTCTCAGCCAAGGATGACAGCAAAATAAAAGCCAAAAATGTTTTGACTCTGGCCAGACTTCTTTAGATGACCATCAGTTTTCATGAGGGGTAATGCTTGGTATGAGCTCAGAAGCAGAGAGGGAATGGCTTCACTACGAGGTCAGGGGTTACCTCCTCTTAGGGATTTCCAGTAGTGACAGGGATTGGGGAACTGGGGTGTATATAGGATGTGAAACATAAATTACTGACTAATTAGGTTTAATTAGATTTTTGCCTGTAGAGCAACCCATTTAAGTTAAGCTCTTATTGCAAGCCATTGAAACCTAAATGATGGCATTTACCCTAGGAGCACTGCCGAGCTGATCCTTCACCAGAACTTTGTGCTCCAAAAGGGAACAGCTGCCCTCTCCTAGGATTTATACTTTCTGCCTTTCCTTTTAGAAGATAGTGGAATTATTCAATCCACAGAAGATGAATCACTTGAAGTAAAAAAATCCAAGAAATCATTACTCCTCTGAAAACTCCTCAAACTTGGAAAGAAGTCTGCAGATTGCTAAAGAGCCAGGAGAGCTGGAGCTGCAGACTTCTCCACAAGACTGATTATCAGGGAGAGAGCAAAAAAATAAGAACTGGTTCAAAATCCAACAGTGCAGATATGTTTCATGGTCAGGAAGTAATTTCCAAAGCTGAAAATACAGGCTCTGCAATGATGCTGCTTCTGCTTTCTCAAGGCCAGTCCTGGAACAAAACAGCCCAGCACATGCACCAAACCTCTGGTTTGTTCTCCAGAGCACAATTTCCTGATCCATCAGATCCAAATAATAACAGATAAAATTTCTGTAACAAAGGCATGGCACATTTCCTCATCTTTTAATTTTTTTTTGCATTACATAAGACAGCTTTTTAAATGCAGCAGACACCCACCTCCCTCCCACCTCCCCATACAGTCTGTCCATATACCTATGAAAAATATATTATTTAAACATTACTCAGAAAAAAATGCAAATCTGAAGAAACCCCATCTTGAGAGAAGAGCAGAAAAAAAAAGCTGCACCCAACTGCTGGACTTGTCCCACAGTATGTGACAACCTTTGCATCTGAGAAAGGATGGGAGACCCCATCCCTTTCCTAGATCCTTAAAGCACATGTTAGGGGCTGTCACAGTGTTAAGTCATTCCACATCAGCAGCCTCAAATGCTGTCACTCTCTGGCTGAGCCTCTGCTAGAAATGCCTTGGAGAATGTCTGCCAAAAGGAGGACTCCGTGTCCCACATCACCAGCTCCTAAATCAGCGAGCACAGCTCCATGGGAAACCCCTCCTCATGCAGGTTCAGAATTTCATTTGGTTTAAAAGGCATTACAATTGCTGGACTTCAGCCATCATTTCTGCCATTCAGCTGACACTGCAAAATGCTCCTTGCCCTCCCTTTAAACACCAGATTTTGAAAAGAAAGCACATCTCAGCAAAGAGTCGGGGTAAGCTCCTGACAACCACCACGACCTCAAAGTTGCAATAAGAAAAAAATAAAGCAATAAAAGCAAATCATTGATTGCATTTAAGCAGTAGATTCCTCTCTAACTGCTCCAATACATCAGGTAATCCAGGAAAGAGAGATGAACAACTGGCAATTTACTCCATCTCCTGAGACTATTTGCCTGGAGGAGGCTTCTGTTTTCTGTCCATGTTTGTGCAAGATGGAATATTCCTCCTGTCTTCTTCTTCAACTACTTTTCCAAATAGCTAAATTAAATACAACTTCAGGAGGGAAAAAGGTCATGAAAACTCAGTTCTTGTTCTCTAAAACTGGAATTCTTCCTCCTCCCTTTTTCTCCTAAATTAAATCATAAAGCACAAATATAGTAAGCACAATACCTCTGTCTTTTGCAGTTTTGCCATCTTTATACTCAATTTTTATTTGCTAGTTAGAATCTATATATGTACCTATCATCATTATATATATATGCTATATATAACATACAGAGAGAGCATTTTAAGCCTAATTTGAGAATTTTTGCTCTGCAATTTTCCAAGAACGCTATTGTTTTTCACCATCCATACACCATGCAAACTGTTCCCTAAATATATTTTGCTCTTTGTTCATCAAACAGGTTAACCTGCCAGTGCAGACTGCACATTTCTGTTATTAGACCCTCAAGAATGTCACCTCTGTGCAGCTGGATGACATGCACTTCTATCACTACAGCTCTCCAGAGAGCAGAGACAGACAAAAATTCTGGGGAAGCATAGGTCTAAGGGCTCTATACTAACTAGGCTTCTGCTTACTGAAAAATAAAGAGGCATTTCAACTCTGCTTAAGGAAAAAAAGGGGACACAGGCCCTAATACAGAAGAAACATCATCAAACGTGGAGATGAAGATCAGTTACTCAGTGCTGATATGCACTCTGGGCAGCTGGAAACATGTCTGGAATGCCAGTGTGGACAGAGAACCCAGTAGTATCCATAAAGGACTAGGCAGGCATTACAACTGAAATGAAGTAAGCAGTCAAGCTGGGGACTCCGAAGTAATAATCTGGAAAAATAACAGTCATATGACTGAGCTGAAAAAATTGCATCCAAACCAGACCCATGATGAACACACATAGAAGATTTTATGGCACTATGAGAAACTTACAGGCAGGGCTAAGTTAAATTCCAATTTCATGGCAGTGGCCAAAAAAGTCATTTGACACGTCACTCCAGCATGGCAGGGAATATGAATGGGGCAGATTCTAAGCAGTTGGCTTCATAGTAGGAGGGGTGATCAGGCAAGTGAGAGAAACCCAGAGAACATTCCTCTATGAGATGAAAAGAGATGATGTGAAAAATCCCATCAGTTAAAACAGTACTGCCTAATTATTTCCTTAGTAAAGGCAATTGATACCAAGAGACACCAATTTCTAATTAGGGAGAAATAGAAGGTGCACTTTGAAATACCACCAGAAGAAAAGGCTGACCCAGAAATTGTTCTGTGCCTTTGTGTGACTGCCACCTCAAGTGGTTCCTTTTAGAGCACAGGGAAGACATGCTCACCAAGGGAGGTTCATCTACCCTACTACAAGGACTCTGCAAAGCCTGGCTTGAAGAAACAAGCAGAGTGCAGATTCCACATCCACAAACACCTCCCAAGCACTGAAAAACAGAGGTAGAATTTTCAGTGAAAGACACTCAACCATTAGAAACTGGACTGGGAGGAGCAGCTCATTTCTCTTGGGTCAGTCGTTGCTAACATTGTCTTGACATTTAAGTAGAGCACTTCCCTTTGGCAACAACAGAACTGTGTGTGCCATATTAAAATATCTTGGATTTGTTTCTTTCTGCTCCTATGGTGAGGACTTGCTAAAAATTCCTGGACTTCAGAACTCCAGCAATAATTCCAAAACAAAATATTGGAAGTACATTTTTTTCAAATGCCTGTAGCAACAAAAATAGCACCTTGAGCATGTCAGGAATCCAGTGCCCAGTTGCATAAGTTTTCCACTTTCTTCTTCCCAGCTTTAAGACTGTGTTGAGGGGAGGGGGGTTGGAGAAAGCATCAGAACCTTGAAAGAAAGGTGCTGCCTATGCAGCCCCAAAGCCAATGGGATACCCCACAGCAAGAGATTAAGGGATTTACTCTGTGCCTGGTACAGGATAAATCAGTGTGCCTTACATATTCACACCACTCAAAGCACTTCCATTCCAGTTTCTACTTTTCCTCCTCTTCCACACTCCACTTGATCTTCAGGAAGCAATGTGCACTGCACAGCAAGAGCCTGAACATGCTGGGGGAGCTCGTCCCAGGTGAGCTGTTGGTCCCCTGTCACACTGCCCAGCTGCACAGAGTCCCTTGGTGAAGGACACACGTGCCTTGTGCTGCTCCCCCACCAGCACCAAGCAGCATCCCTCATCCACGACTGCTCTTGGCAGCAGCTCAAACACCAAACCTGGGGTCTGTTTGCAAGGCAGGAGGCAGCAGCTACACACAGGACCCACACGTACGATCGTGCATTTCAACAACTCCTACCTGGATGGAAAGGAGTCAAAATCTACAGGGTGATTTTGTCCAGGGGCTGTTTCTGTGATGAAAATGCAACCACATCATAATCCCAGCAAAACTGCCATTCTGAGGCAGAACTGTCTCAAAGGCAACGTTGATCCTTGAAGATTCTAATCACTGACTTCAGCTGTTCAGCACTTTCACATCCCACAGAGTTGTAAGGAATAGAAAGCAGTACTGCAGCTTCTCTTGTCAGCTAAGCCCCCCTCCTATTCTGCATTTTAATGAAGAACTTAATCTAAAATAATTATTTGCAGATTGTTCACTCAACTCCAACTGTTAATTTAAAAGAAGCAAGCACATAAAACCCTCCAGGAGTCCTAAAACACAATCTCAATATGCACAGAGTTATTATTTTTAGACACCTATAAAAATTGGTCCACAGTAATATGACACAAAAGCTTATTGCCATTGCACATTTCTGTTCACATCCATCACCTAACTTGGAAGATTCAGGTCCCCCTACCCTGGATGTGAAAGCTGAAAATGCTGAAAATGTGTGGGGTTTGCTCTGAAGCTGAGGGCATAGATGTGAGAACAGCATATAAACTTTCAAAACTGTACATGACAGAAAATCTCTAGTTTTTTCTCAGATACCAGAATAGACAGTGTTAACAACATTTTCCTCATTTTTAGAGAAGTGAGCTCTTGTGCTTCAGAAGCAAAGTTACTGGAAACAGAAAGGTTATCTGGATTTCTATCAAAATACTATCCCTGTAGTCTGAAAAGGGATTACATGTTTTAAATCACTACCTTGGTAGCTGGTTTTTAATACAGCTCCAGCTCTGTTTGGAAAGATTTTTTCCTGGCTTCACTTTTCCATCTACAGCTTTTTTTTGCCTCCTCATGAATGTTGTGTGTTTTTGGGGGGAGGTGCAGGGGGAAAACAAAGAGTCTCTCCAAGGATGAAGGCTCCAAATCTCTCCATGTAATCCGTTCCAGCACTTGGGCACCCTTAGATTAAACAAGTTCCATCCTATTTTTAAACAGGAATTCCTGTATTTTAGCTTGGACCCATTGGCTCTTATCCAGTGGCACCCCTGAAAAGGGTCTGGCTCCATCTCCTTCACTCTCACATCAGGTTTTTATACACATTCATGAGATCCTCTTGAGCCTTCTCTTTTCAAGGCTGAACAGTCTCAGCCTGTCCTCACAGGACAGATGCTCCAGCCCCTTAATCACTTCTGTGGTCCTGTTCTGGACACAGTCCAGTATTTCTGTGTCTCTCTTGCTGTGCAGATGTACCCAGCACTCCAGGTGTGTCTCACTGGGGCTGAGCTGAGCCAAAGGATCCCCCCAGCCTGCTGGCAATTCCCAGTGCAGCCCAGCATGAAGCTCTTGGCTGTCTTTGCCACGAGGACACGCTGCTGGCTCCCACTTAGCGTGGTGTGACACCCCCAAGGTCCCTTTGTGCCAAGCTGTTCCCCAGCCAGTCAGTGCCTTGTCTGGGCAGTTATGTCTGCTGGGGGGTGGGAGGACTTCTCCCCTTGTGCTGAACTTAGCAAGGTTCCTGTTCCCCCCTTCCCCAGCGTGTCCCTCTGCATGGCAGCACCACCACCTGCTGCAGCAGCCACTGCCCCTGGTTCTCCATCCCCTGCAAGTTCCCTCAGGGTGCAGTCTGTCCATCACCCAGGCTATTGACAAAGACACCTTTCTCGTGCTAAATGTCAGGTATTTTTACTTTTTTGCAGTTCAGTAATTGATGCCTCTATCTCTCCTCTAAGGGCTTGTCTATTCACCATAACCAGTATCTTTGCTAGTCCTGCATAAATACCAGCAACTTAATAATTATGAACTCCAGATTCAACACCTTATAATCTCCAGCCTTCCTTTATGGACTGTAAGAATTCATACTGCTCTTGCAGCATTCAAGGCTATTCAGGAATTGAAAATGGAGCAATGCAGAGCCATTACACAAAGAACCTTTGATCTCTAAAATCCAACCCGACATGAAATTTTCTTTTTTATTACTTGACTTGAAGATTTACTCCAGCTCTAGCTTATTCAAAAATCTCAGGAGGCTGCTCCAATAACTCATTTTGAAATTTTGAACACTGATCCGTCAGATGTAGAACAAAATTATAGCTTACTACTGAAGTCAAGAAAAAGAACATCTGCTGTTGAGAGCAGAGCTGATCAGCTGTGAGCTTTTCCACTGGGAAACTCATAAAATGAGCTACCAGAGAATTCAGAATGTTTTCTTGCAAGGAAGGAACAATAGGAAATACTTTCACTTAGTTATTCTTTAAAACTATCCCAGAGAGCAGCAGTTAAAGCATACATATCTTCCCCAGTATGGACACAAAACTCAGGGGAAAAAAAAAGCCAGAACAAACCAGTATTAATAAAAATGTTTTTAAAATGAAGTTTTCATTATAGAGGGAAATCAGCCAGTTCATTTTGTCCTCATTAAGACATCTCCCAACAACAATGGCATTGTGGAAACTCAGTGAGGAAGGTTAGGGCAGCCCACATCCCCCAGTGATGCCACTACTGACATGCCAGGAATAAGCCCTACTCAATAAAAAAATTAAGTACATTAATCACATTCATTCCATAATTGGGTTCATCTCTGAATAGAAGAAGGTAAAATTTTGCAAAGACTGTGTTCAAAAATGTGCTTGGGAAGGTGACAAATACCTGGAATGCACACATGCGTTAAGTGAAATTTAAGGTGTTATTGGAAATTAAAAGAACACCTCGTGGCACAACTCTCAGCTTTTCACAGTTGTCAGGAACTAAAATGTAGTCTTCTACCATCACAAAAGCCCCAGTGCTACCTAATTTCAACGTGGGGTGCATTTTTTTTCATTACAAAGCCTCTGATTGTATCAGTCATTATTATGCTCCCTTCCTAAGACCTCTTTTCAGTTGCTTACAACTCTTTCAAAACTGTGAACTTTTGCATTGACATTTCCCCTTGCAAGAGTTGGCCTTTATCTGGAAAATTTTATCCAGCACAGGCATTTCCAGGAGGCTAAGGGACACTGCTTTACTCATTTCTAACTACTCACCTCTTTTGAGGTGCACCTCTCTGGTCTCAGAATGTTCTCAGTGCAGCTTTTGTTTCAGAGACTGGCATACAAATGCCTGTATTTTGGCAATTCAGAGCATTTGCAATCTGAAAACCTGCAGAGAATTCTAGCTTGTGCTAAAGCAGAGGACTTGAATTTCAGGGGATTAAACCCTCTAAAAGTCTTTAAGTTTATGGGTCTTAGCAAGCAACTTTTTTTGGTAGCCAGCAACTTTAACCATCAGATGCCAATAAAATTCAAATCTCCTAAAGTCCAACAAAAAAAACTTTCCTAAGTTTGCAACTAGAAAACAAAAACAAAATAAAACCTCAAAGCAAACAAACAAAACTCCCCACAAACCCAAACCAAACACCAAAACAACAAAAAAACCCCAACCCCCCAAAAAAGCACATGAACAAAATCTCTTAACCTGAAGACCTTAAGACTCTGTATTTATAAAAGGCAACTGAGAAATATAAGCTTTAGTCAGAAAAGCACACCATATAAAAACCAATGTTCTGAAAACAAACGAATTAACAAAATTATGAGAACTGCTGAAAATTAAATTATGAAAACTGCCAGAAAAAGAGAAAAATGAAGGGAGATAAAGGGGTGTTTCAGGAGTCTGATCACCCCAGATGGAAAAAAATCTCCTTCCTCTGCTCTGAATGATGACAGTTCACAATGCCATCTTCTCAATGCAATTTCCATATAGGCAATTTATGTTTGCACCACACCAGTGGACGTGCACTCCCCAGCCTAAGGAAAAGCTTGGGGGGGAAAAAAAACCCCAAAACCAAATGAACAAAACAACCCCTATCAGCTTCTGCCACTATCCCTGCTTTTCAAAATACCCAGAAAAATGGCACTGTGCCAAACTTCTTGTACTCCTACCATGCTGCTTCTTCAAGGAGTCATTTCACCAGGATTTGATTTCCCACTCCTGTTTGCATTTCAGAGCTGATTCCTTTTCCAAACTGCACTGATCTGCAGCACAGCTCTGATCCTACAAACTGCAACCTTCCTGAGGTGGAACTTGCTCACTGAATAAAGCAAAATACAATTTGAGTATTGTCAGCAAACTTCTCTGTCACACAGCTGGGCTGCCTGACCAGTACCACCACTTGCACTACAAACCTGGGAGGAATAATGGTGGAGAAGGGTTTGGAGGAAGAATAGCAACATTTCTGGAAATCTGCATTGAGGTCCTTAGTTGTGAAGAACAGTGACAAGACAGATTGAAAGTCATTATTGAGCTTCCAATCCACTCCTGTCCTCCTGCCAGTCATTTTGAGATAGAGAATTTGGGGGTAAAGAGGATCCACAGGGTGGCTGACACCATTTACAAGTCTTTTCTCCATCCAGGAGGGATGGATGGAAGGTTGCAGGAGGTTTGCCCACATCATCTGGGTCACAGCTGCCAGTGTGACAGAGCCTGTCTTAGCTCAGAGCAGAAAAGCCTGCAGGACAACCAGAAATGGTCCCACAGTCCCAGACAGCGAGCCTGTGGCTCAACTCCTCATTCTACGAGAAGCAAGGACAAATCTGGGGCAGATTATCTCTTTGAGATAGCCTTCTGCTCTGCATCACTCACCTGCTGCATTAGAAAGCAAGGAGGTATTGCCTAGATCATTTCTTAATCCCAGGCTCAGCTTTCTGCACCTTTCCTGCTGTGCAAAAGCAACTCTCCTCCCCAGCCCCAGCTCGATGTTCCAACCAACCCCCAGCCCTCCCATGAGGCCTCTTTCTCATAACATCCCAAACCCTGCAAATCTCTGCTCTGCCACTAAAGCTTTGAAAGCTTGTCTGCTGAATGAAAGGATAATGTAAAGTTTTATTAACAGATTAACTGTGAAGACCCACAAAAACATTCTTAACAGGAAACCTTTTTTTTTTTTTTTTTTTTTTAAATTGCAAACACTTTTCAGGTAAAGTAGAAGGGATTTGGTTACATACAAGGGTCACTGTAGTGACGTGTCCAGCAGGACCCTGCTTTGTACATGAGCACACAGTGAATATCGTGGCTGCATGATGTAATGTCACATGGAACTCAGAAAATCCCTTGGTTTGATCAGTTTATTTGCTGCAGGGGCTGCAGACTGTGGAATTTTGTCCCAGGTACCACATCAGTGGCAAAGAACAGGATATTGCAGTGCACATGCAAACTGCCTCAGGCACAGCTGTGCTGAACATCACTGCCAGGTAAGGGAAGCATCACTTCATGGGTTTTACACTAATCCACCACAGCCTAATGCTACACAAGGCATTACCACTGCTGTAAGCAAGAATTCCTACCTAAAAAAAAATATTATTGCTTTTACTGAACTGTGTAGTAAATGCCTTTCAACTATCCACAGCTATGAGTAAATAAATCCCTATAGCAACTATTGGTTATGCTCTTCTTACATCGTTGTGGAAATCTAGGTTGTGTTTTTAAGTTCACTGTCGTCAATGAAAGAATTAGAAGTTTCCATCAGGGGATAATGTGGGGAGATTTTTCTTTTCTCAGGACCAGTATCAAAACCAACTTCTGCTCAAAGGCTACAGCTCATGAAATTTACAGGGAATTTCAGGTAGATGGAAATACTCAAGAGCATTACAGCAAGTATTTAACACCTCTGGCTCATCTGGCTACCACAACATTTTAAATCCATATCCATTCAGTGAAAGCATTCTCAGTTGCAGTTCTCAGGAATAAAAAATTAGGATGAGTCTAAGAAACAAGATCCTCAGGCACATACACCAAATAAAACCAACAGAGAATTACCCCCCAAACCTGTACTGAAACTTCAGGGAGGGCTTTCAAACAATCTGAACAGCTGGATGGACAAGAAAGAAAAGCATCCACAAATTCTTTCCTTAGTTATATAAAGGTAATTCCTCCTGAAATTATTGACAAAGCCATTCAAGAACTAAGAAATATTACAGTTTGTTGAATAGAGGCCAATATGTGGTATTTAATTTATCACTATTTAGCTTAAATTTACCCATGCACAACACCCACAGGATAAAGATATATCTTCCACATAGAAAAATGAACAGGTAGATCAGACATGTTTCATCAACCAAACCCAAAAAGATCTAATGCAGGGTTCACAGTTAAATCTACTTTCCTCACTCTTTCACACACATAAAATACAAAACAATGAGCGGAAAATTCCTTTGTCATACCAGAGCCTGGAAACCATGGAGACCTCTGTGATGTAGTGTCTGAGAGCATAAACAATGCTCAGAAGATCAAAAATAAAATTATATAACAACCTAACTCCAAAAAAAAAACCACCCCAAACTAACAACCACCAACTATATTGTCTGTAGACATCATAATTATTCTTGTTTTTTCTCTACCCTTACTTCTCAGGCTGCTCAGCCTTGCCTGAACAGTTCTGGATGTCATTTGATTTCATGTAGAGTATGCAAGATGAGGAATAAAAATTACTTTATGACTTAGAAAAAAACAGAGAGTATATTCAAATAGAGTATCAAACTTCTCTGTGGACTTACAGCTTCCACTTTCTTAAAAGTCAGACCTGCCACGTTGTTTTACACTAGAAACAAGATCAAGCCAAACACCCCACTTTTACAGTTTGATTTTATTTCCTTCATTTAGTTTTTTTTGTTTTTGTTTTCATCTGAGGTGCCATAAGCCCATTTGGAGAGGTTTTGTTATTTTTCCACACAAATATCTTTTATCTACTCTGAGTAGAGAAGCAACCTATGATGTTATGAATATAAAGTCATTTTGTCAAGGTCAGCCTAGAACAAAGTAAGCAAGGACTGAAGAATGGATTTGCACCAAAAGGCAGAGGTATTATTTTTGTACAATAATTTGTGAACAGGATCAGCCTAAAACACTCAGGAAGTTGCCTCCTTGGGGTTGTCATCCTGCATTTTCCTTCAGTCAGTCCTCACAGACCCACACTGCTCACGTTAACTGTATTTATGTGCATCCCTTCCTGAGTCTCGCCCTCCCAGAGAGGCAGATGGGTCAGGGAAATTTCCCTTCCTCTTTTAAACCCCTCCAGAGTGCCTGGGGGGCTGGTGGTGGAGCTGACACACAGCTCAGTGCACAAGCACACCTCACACCTAGGGGGGGAATACTTATTTTTCCCACATACTGTGCTACAATGTGATGTATGATGCAATGCAACATTAGGGTTAGAGTGATTCAAAGGAAATGCTGGAAAAGTAAGGCTGAAAATCAGATTTCCTTTGAAATAACGTTAGTGTCTCTACACCTTCTTAACAGAAACAAGAGGACAAATGATTCACTTCCTAACAGGGCATTTATTTATCCTTTTTTTTCTAGGGAAATTTAAGAATGCTGGACTGATCTGGATCAATTAAATTTCTTTCAGTACAATAAAATTGTATTAATCAACAATGCCTTATTATTTTATTGTGATTAATAATGTGACAGCATGGGGGGTTTTTTGGCAACTAATATGTTTGAGATCTCTATAAGTTCTAAGTGGTGTGATTTATCTTTAAAATCTACAACTCCATAAAATATAATATTTCATCTGCCCTGCCCTTCTCCCTCTTAATAAAAATACACAGGAGGATGCTTCTCAAAAGCTGGGATGCATTTCTGTTGACCATCCTTCTTCCTGTCCAACAATTGCCTCTTTTCTACAGATAAAGACTACCATTCATTGTCAATTGTTTTATAAATGGAAAACTGAGATGGACTTATGATTGAGAAGACAGTGGAGCTGTTAGCTCATCAATATTCTTTCTGTACATCCCAAGCAAGGTATTGAAAACTAAAAAAATGAAAATCAGAGAGCCTTGGAGTGCCTGGAGCAAGAAGTAGGAAATACACTAATCCCTCTGCTGTTCATCACACCTTAGTCCTGCTTCTGGTGACAATATTTGCTTTTCCCAGCAGATGTTTACACATGTTCTGTTTGCACCTTCTTTGCTCTCATCTTGGTTAACTCACTTGGAAAGACACATCAACCAAGAGGACTCAAAGCGCTGAGGTTCTGCCCACGCCTCCGTGACTTCATACACACACACATACATGTAAGACATGAAATACCAAAAAGTCATGCACCTGGGAACCCACCAGCAGTGGACTACAATTTTCCTTAGCCACTCAGTTTGAAATGCTCCCGAAGCCTTTAGAAAAGTCTCCTTTTTGAGACAGGGAGACTCTCTTGGTTAAATCCATCTGCATTAGTGGGCTGCCATGGCATTCCACGCTCACAGGCACATGCTCTTGCAAAATCAGCTTTACCAACGTTTTGCAGCATTCATCTTGGAAAAGACAGACAGCCACCAGCTGCTCTCACTGGGTTCAGAGCACCCCTACACCCCCATTAAGTCCCTCTAAGTCTCTTCCCAGCGGCACTGAGGGCAGAGTAAGACACAACAGATCCCCAGAGCACAGTACCTGGTCAGCAGCGGGAATCGACTCCCACCTACGCTTCAGCAAGTACAGAGATTTCCGGCTCATGATTCTCAACCTGCTCTAGAGGCTTTTCCACACCTGAGAAAAAGGCTTCTGTCCCAAACCGGCGGCAAGAACCTTACTGCTGGCTCCCGCTCTTCATCGCAGACGGCAGAGCTCCCCGAGGCACACGCGGCTGTGGGAGCTGCAAGGGCCAGACCGCTGAGACCCCGCTGGGGCTTCTGCTGCTCCTCGGAAGCCTCCGTGTGCTGGCAGGGGCACAGCAGAAGGCTGAGGCAGCGAGCAGCCCGGCTGCCAGCGACGAGCTGCCTCGCAGAAAGAAGCCTCGAGTAGGTAGACAGCAGCAGACGCGCTCAATCTGGAAATAGCTGTTGCTTAGGAACTAGAGGGGTAAAACGCAGCACCTCGGATATGTCATGGAGAGCTTTTACAGTTAAAGAGAATTAAAAAGGCTGGACCTGTGCTGCTCTCTCCAGCATCATTCTTGCACAGCGCTGGAGGAACGACTGCTCGATTCCACTGGCTCTGGGGCTACGCCTACATCTCCAGCAAGCCAAACAAGTCCTGATGACAGAGCAACAAATTACTCCCACACAGCCAAGAGCCCTCGTAAAAACGTGTGCACAAAGTGTGCCGTGGGTCCCACCTGAAAGGCCTCGGGAGAATCAACTACTGTGTTCTAGTAGAATGATTAAAGTACAATTTGCATATTTTTTCTGCAGAGCAATAATATTCCAAGGATGAATTCTGCTAGTCACACTTTCTCGTGGCACGTGCCAACATTACAAATGGGTATGAATACTTTCCCCTCACACGATGTGGTTCTGCAGACTGCATGTATATATTTGAGAGAGAGAGATTTCCTTAGGTGGATTAAATATTCCTAAACACTTCTGAAATTTCTTTCGTTTGGAACTCAATTTTGAAGTTTCATGCCTAAATTCTTAATTCTACCATGTATTCATCTTTAAAATTAAGCATGAAATGTAATGAAATTCATTTCAAATCCATGGAGGAAATTCCCAGCACGAAGCACTTAACGCAAGCAGTGCTGTCTTCAGGGATGAAAAAAGAAAGGAAAAAAAAAAAGAACAAGTATGTAGCCAGGAACTCCCTGCTCTTTGTAAGACAACCTATAATTCAATCTAATTAGAGCAGCCTTAATAGTATAATTAATCCAAAAGAAAAGGAATCCTACAACATACATACACATGTATGTGGGCAGTCTCTTAAAAAGGGGGGTGCAATGATGATCATGGTAGAAGCCATGAGCAAGTGAAATATTGTCAAGACAGCTTTTTACTCGTGCCATTTCCATTCTATTGAATTGCAGATGCTTATCACGAGACAAACTGCTGCAAACAGAAATTCCCATAGGCCTCGGTGTATTTCACTTGACATCCATCTCTACCTGTAACTACAGCACTGTGCATTTACTCCTACGTGCAGAAAAGGAACACGTTTTCCAAGTGGGCCATTAACAAGTATGACATGCACTGTAGTAGCTTCCCCTCATGTTTCAACACATGCCACAGAAAACCTGCTAGCTCTTAAAAAAACCCCTTCACTGAATCAGAGCCTCTTTAATGAGTATTGATAGAATAGCTTTATGAGATCATATGTGGATTTTAGTTTTACATTATGGTAAATCAATTCCACTTCTCTTTTTTTTCTTTCTAGGTTTTAAGGTATTTAAGTATACCTAGCACATCACTCACCTTAATTTTTCAGCAAGACCTTGTTTTTTACAAGGGGTGCATTTTCAAGGACACAAACTGGCAACAATGTAACTGAATCACAGAAGGATTAAAAAAGTCTTTTCTATTCTGCAAAAATCAGAACCTCCTTAATTTCTCCTAACCTTTCAAGGAACTTAATTAAATTAGGTTTAATACTCTTCCTATCTAAACAATTTTCAGAGTCATGTAAAAGAGAGAATCTACAGCTACACTGGAATAACTGAGGCAGATTTTTCTTCTCTCTAATGAAACCTTTCTGCCTTTCCTTCCTTGGTTTTTGTGTCTGGGCACTAGGATAGCACACGGTACAAATACTTGTGCAAAGTATCCACATGAAAATCCTTCACCCCAAGTAAAAGCAAGTACAAAAGGCTGGAACCCCTCAACACTAAATGGCAAAGACTATTTTAGCCAAGCAGGAAAATTCCGGAACATCAGTATTGGTAGTGATGTTTTGTTTGCAGAAATTGTAATTCTATAGATAATTTTTAAATGTATTGTGATACCATTAACACTAATGGCATAATTTCCTTCCAGGGAGAGGTCAAGAGCAAACCAGTGGCTTCTCTGCACCTCCCCACACAGTTCTAGCACCTTGGGCAATAATGAAAGGATTCATGGTGAGAGGGCCATCCAAGTTTTACAAGTTTGTCAGGTGAAAAAAAACCCAAACCACCAAACAAAACATACCCACACTGTTTGAAATTGCACTCCTTTGATGTCCTGATGGAGACAGCTGAGCAAGAAATGCTTTCTCCATACATCTCATCCATCTTTCTGCTACTGAAAAAACCTTTCTGTGGGATGACTCAGCTCTGTCTGGATCAATGGTTTGAATTACAGCTCAAAAATTATATTAATGAGAGCTGTTATGGTTTTACGCCTTTTCCCATTGCCCCAAACCCTGCAGATAGTAACACAATTAACAACTTTGCCAAACTCAGATGCAAAACTTGCTTGAATGCCTCAAATGCAGCAAAAGCCAAAATCAAACCCAAAATACTGAGCAACTGACCTGTGAGCCTCTGGGTCCTCGTTTGTGGTCCCATTCAGAATGCCCCATGAGCTGAAAAACAAAGAAAAACAGAGGTAAGCGATAAATGGCACTCGTTAGTTTTAATTGAAACACTCAGGCTTTTATATCCATTACCCATTTTTCTTGGAAATAAACAGGTTTGCTTTTATGATTTATTTCACACAGCTTTTAGCTTCACAATAAAGCCATGTAACATTGTACCTTTACAGTCAGAACCCAAACACATCTGGCATCACAACTCTGCCCATGCCAATAGAATTCCCACTGCCATAGATTCAGCTTTAGCCAAATGTTTAATACTCATCTGGCAAAAGGACAGCTGGTACATCAACAAGGAGATTACCAAAACCAGGGGACATTTGATTAATCAGCAATGTACATTTTCTATCAGCCATGATAATTAGCAACAGCTTTAAATCTGTTCCACCATTGAATTATGGGGGGTTTTGTACATCTACTCAGGGATTTCTTCTGGGCACTGTTTGCTCCTACACACAGAAGCATTGCTTAATGCAAATATAAAAATATGTGAATGAAAGACAGGAGGGTTAATGTGACATGTAATGGCTTACAGTCATGAACATTTTCTTGCTCATTTTTCCCAACATTCTTTCCCAAAGGAAATGCCTTCTCCCAGTTCAGAGGGAGGCAAGGAGATTCACAAACCACACTTATTGCAGAACATGCTTTCAAAACACTCATTCCAGGACAAGAGAATAAAACTACTTTGCAAAATCAGGAAAGCCACATGCACCTCCTATGATGAGGTTTTTTTTTATCTTCTCCATTAACTGTTCCTACTTATCCTTTTCTTTTCCAAGGGCCCCTTCTTTTTAAGTTATTACTTACAACTATCTACCTCCATAACTGGAGACAAACCACATACGCAGATAGGCATCAAAAATCAGAAATGTCACATCATTTTTTAACCTGATACAGCCTTGTGACTGGCCCCCTCATTTTACTGCAATTTTTTCCTATTTCCCAGATACTGTTGGTGGCTATTCTGGGTTTCCCTTCTTGTTCTCCATTAGTGCATGAAGCACAGCTTTGATGTTTATGAAAGCTGGCCTCAGTAAATAACTGGTGTGCAAAAACTACCAGGAGATGCACCTACCAAAGGTTATGTGCTTCAAAGAGCCTCTGCCAGAACCCTCATACCTGTCTTTCCTCTGTGGACCAAAAAACCCTCTCCAGTTTTCCTTCTTGGTAAAGAAGGAGGAAGTAACTCCTGCTTTCTTAATTCACTTGGCTAAAAGAAAATTAATTTAGCTTGAGTCTGACCACCGGTGACTGCCAGCATGATAAGGGCTAGCTTTACCTCCAGGTTCCTAGCAGTGGAGTTAGGACAAAAAATAAGCCTCACAGTGGAGAAGGAAGGACTAATGCTACCAGCCTGGCTGTGGTTCTCCAGGCTCTGCAGCCACCTGGCAGCACACACCACACCTTCAAACCCACGTGCAGCATCAGATCCCACTGCCAGGTTTTTCCTGCTCCAAGCCTCACTGAATCCACAGCTCCCTGGAAAGTGGAAGGTTGCTTTATTACTGCCACCAAAATGAGAGGTGCAGTCACAAGTCAGGCCTGGAATTACCATTCCCTTCTGTAGGGATGCTCCCAGTGCAGCCAGTCCCAGGACACCAGACTGATGTGTGCCAGGGCAGTTACTCGTGTTCACCACTAATCCTCACACCTAAATCAAGTCCTCTCAGACATTCATTCACCTCTAGGCATGGCTGCTCATCCTGATCCCTATCCTTGCCTGGTGCTTCACATCTCCACAGTGAGTTTTCAGCCCCACAGCCAGCTCCTGCTCTGCTCCACCCCTCCTCCTCCTGCCCAGCTTGCAGGTAGCTTTTGTTTCCCCATCTCTGATCCTGCCCCTCCACCAGGTGTGGGCAATCCTGGGGGCTCCACGGACGGGGTGCTGCAGCAGCAGCTACTGCTGCAGTGCAAAGTGAGTCCAAAGGCTGCAACAACTCATCCTTGCTCCATTTCCCAGTGTCTAACTACCACCACCACTTACAGAAGAGTGAAGTCACCAGTGAAGCAGTCACAAATTCACTGGAACCAACAGAGAGACCCCTTCCTTATTCTGTCACCATTTTGTGAGTAGACTCCTTAGAGCAATTTGCACAGCCCTTGTCCAATTTAACTCCTCTACAAAGGTGCCTTGCTGGAATGAGCCACGTTTGTATTTTTGCTGATGGATCCGTTGTCCTCAGCATAAAACAATCCACATCCCTGTTCCCTCTCACTGTGCCTGGATGTTCTGCTCAGTGGCATGGGCTGTGGCTGCCACCAGCTAAGACAGAGAGGTTGTTTCCAGTCATTGACCTATGAAGCCAACCTTTTCCTACTGTTTTTATAAAATCTTGCTTGGCTTTAAAATGTATTTCTCCCTCGTTACCCAAAAAACCCGTGCTCATCTCATGCTAGAATGTCCTGGGCCCTATTAACACAGGAGTGAAGGAATGAAAAATGAAATGAAAAGGATACCACCCATGAAGGCCTCAAGCTTTAAGACAGAAGGAAGAATATCCCAGAGGTTATAATAAAATCTCTGCCAGGCCAGCATTCTGCAGAGGGATGGTTGCCTCAGTGTGACACCCTTTAGCTCAACAAGCCTCACTCTGCTCAGTTACTTCTGAACCTGATTTTCTTTTCATGGACAAACAGTAAATGCTGGAGCATGATACCCAGAAAAGGAGGGAAGAAAGTATGCCTGAACTGTTGGGCTAGGTAGAAATCATGATTTCCACAAGCTGAAAAGAAATCAAAAGATGAAGAAAACAGAATTAAATGCAAAAACAAAGCCCAAAACCAACCCAAAAAACCAACCAAAAAAACACAAAACCACCAAACCAAACAACAAACCAATTATACTCAGAAAAAAACAGAGCATGTGCATAAATCCACTTGAGTGAGTCAACCTTCTGAAATCATGGAAAAAGAAAATAATATACTGCTTAATTGGTGCATGCATGCAAACAGAGATACTGACATAAAAATGCATTGGGAAGCAGGGGGATTTATGTTTATCACTAACAGATGGGTTTGCTCCAGACCCCACCACCTCCTCTGAAAGTTCTCTGGAATCAATTTGGTCCAGGGTGATGATAAACAGCCTCAGAGCATCAAATTTATTATTCTTACTGACCAGGCAACTAAGGCTAAGTGTATCAGGAGCAGAAAAGGAGGGATAAAGCCAAAATGAAACTCCCACAGAGCTAACATGCATGCAGTCTCTCTTAGAAGAAAAGGAGCTACTTTACATTTCATCTGAAAGTGCCCTGGAAACCCATCTCTGACACTTTTAATACTCACAGATGAAAGCAGCTTTTTAGCAACAAGAACGACTCTTGCATGTTCAGGAATGCACAAAAACATGGGCTTTGCTAAAACCAGCTGGCTGGTTCTACCCTAATACTGACTGACTCTGGGGAAAACACCCCCCAGCCCAGCTGAGGGGGAGGGCTCTCAGTGGAGCAGGAGTGGAAAAGACCCCAGTACCAAGATCCCAGTCACAGACAGAGGAGAAGTGAAAGGGGTCATCTCCTTCTGAAGATGTGGCTGGTGGCCTGTGCTCTCAATTTCAGGTTTTTGCTAAAAAACACCAGGAAGTTTCTCAGCTTGTGGTTTTAAAACTTATGTTCACTAATGCAACAATACCTTCAAAGCAGTAAGGAATGGTATAAAGGAGTCTACATTAGATATCTGAGATACTCATGTTGAAGTAGAACAAAACTGTTTAAAAATTAGCATCTTCAGCCCTCGCCTCTCTAAATGCAGCTCCTCTCCTATATGGTTATTTAATTAAAGCCCCAGCAAGTGATTACATAAGGATTTCAACTTTCATTAAAATTCATAAACCATAATTCTTAGCCTGCTTAGTATTAGAAAACTGCAGGAAAATGTGACCCACACCTATTGTAGAAGAGCTAAATAAATAAAAAGACAGAAAATAAAGTATGACAATTTAAACCTTTTCAGCTGTTTTTAAGTCCTGCTTTTCCCTTATGCAATCTTTTCTAGACCAGGGTTTTAATTCTGGCACTCTTGAAACAGCCATACTGCTAACTGTGCAACGGCTGGAAAAAAGACAACGAGATAAAAAAACCTCCAACAAAGCCAGCCAAAAAAAATCCCAACCCCCAAAATGAGTCAGAGAAATAGAAAAGGCATAATCTTATTATAAGGACCTCCCCAGCTGGGCACAAGTCAGGAAAAAAACCCAGTATTTAAAACACGAGCAGTCCCATGTATGTTCTTTGAAAGGGGAGGGGGTCCTCAGCAGCAGAATGCAACAGCATTTTGAAACCATATGGACTTATTAAAGCAAATATGACACTCAGCACAGTTTCATTAGAGGGAGTGAGCAGATCCTTTCCTTCTAAGTATTAAAGGGTTATATCGAAATAGTTATATTTAGTGTTTAGTAAAACCCTTTAAATCAATTCAAAGTCTTCTCTAATTCTATTCAGATTATAGTCTATTACTCTGGAATTTTATTTTGACACATATTTACACATACACAACCCTTTTACTCTTCTAAAAACAATTAGATGGTGATGAAAAAATGAGCTAAATCAGCCAGTAGTCACCAAGACAATAAATGGGATTCAAGAAGACTGAAACAAGATCACAGAGTCCAAATGCACGTGAGAACCTTGCCCCAGCTCACTGGCTCCTTCCCTCGGATTTTAGAGGTTTTTAGAGTTTTTTTGGTGGTTGAATACCTCATTTCCAGTATAGTGAACATAAAAGACTCCTGCTCTCTCTAGTGCAAGGTGAACACAAGGCAAAGCACAGGAATGAGAGAGAAACTGCTCCTCTGCTCCATCTGGGACTGGGAGCCAAACACTTGCATCCAACATTTCCAGCTGAACTGGCTGTGATACATGAATAGGGCAGCCTGAGCTCTCCCAAACAGCTGGGAACCTGCAGAAATGCCTTTTTGCCACTCCTGCAAGGATTTAGCACTTTCAGTAGTGGTAAAAATGAATTACCAATGAGATTATGAGACGTTTTGGCTGGGTGGTAGCCAACAGCTTTAAGAGTTGTTTATATTTGGGAATCAGCATCCAGAAGAGCAAGACAGGAGTACCCCATCAGGCTGGCACCTGGTTTCAACCTTCACCAAAACAGCAGAGCTTCTATTTAAACATGAGCATAACATCTTCCCTCTTTGGAAGAGATTTAGTTGAATGGGCATGTTGAGGATGTGGAACAGTGTCTCACTGTTGAGTTCTTTGACACTGCCTCCTTAGAGCTTGTGCTGAATGGGGCACAGTGTGATCCATACTCTCTGAGTGAATGGGTATTAGCCATGCTCCAGCCAGGATCATATTTCCACTGGTAATAAGAAACTGTTTGTTACCAGCATGTAGGCACAAAATGTTCTCGATAAGTTCTTTTTTCGGTAACGAAAAAGAAAAAAGCACAAATTATTTCCTTGATTACATATTAGAGGAAACATTTATTTTTACAAACATGCAGGAGTCAGGTCACACAGAAACTAACAGGGTGGTTTTGCACATGCTATTTTGAGTAGGGTTCCTTCTATCCGATTGACTGTTCCCTGCATTTTCATGGTAATCAACATAAATGAGATGATTTACTGACTCGATTGATTTAGGGAGGGGATTTTGGTGTGGACACCATCAGCAGGAGTAGCTAAGCAGGCTGGAGCTGCTGAGATTCACCACTGCCAGGTCCTGCTCACAGGGGAGCAACTGGCTGCTCTGACCACCTTCTCCACCAAATGGCAGAACTGCACCTTGCCCTGAGGCACCCAAAGTGTCAGAGATGCCTTCCTTGCAGTGGGGTGAGAGTGATCACACACAGGCCACGACACACAGACAGCACAGGGCTCCAGTATTTGGAAAAAAAATCCCTTTTCCACACCCCCAGGGTCAGCACAAAGCACAAGATGTCAGAGCCCTGCTGTTCAGCCAGAGGTGTGAGCTGCATGCTCGTGTCATCACAGCCACTGTGGAAGCTCTCCACCCAAATGCTCCCAACATCTTCTACCCCTGCAAATCACCAAGGCCAGCCTCAGTTCCAAGACTGGTTAAAAAACCAAACAAAAACCCCAAACGAAATAATTCACCACAACAAACCAACCGAAGTAATGAATTGGGGGTGAGCATTTAAGAGCCATTCAGCTGCTTCCTAATCAAAGGTTTCTGGGCTGCTGGACAGCTGCTGGAAACAAAGATAAGCTTTTTAAACCACAGCAGAGGCAGAAATGGGACTTGGCACTGCTTTGAACTGGAGGCTGGGCCAACGAGGTCCAATGATGGGTCTGAAGAGGAGCTGCAGTGAATGGCTTCTCTGCAGGCTGAGCCCCGTGTGGGGATGGAGTTAGGTCCTCTGAAGCTGCTGCCCTGGGGAAGCTGGAAGTCCTGGAGGGAGCTGCCTGCTCCATCCCCCCCAGAGCCTGGGGGGGAGGTCAGGCAGGGACCCAGAGCAGGGCACAGAGCACTGGTGTATCAGGCAGGCACCGCACAGGATCATGAGCACTGTGGCTGCAGGGAGTGGAGAAAAGAGGTGAGGCCAGGCTGGGGAGCCCCGTGGGCAGCACAGAGCACAGCCCGAACGGCACCACGGCGAGGAAACCCAGCTTAAACCGAGGCTTAACCAAAACTTAACCGGGAACTCAGCTCCAAAGGAGTGAGATCTGATCTGGCCCTGGGTGACACAGCAAGAGCCTGCATTTTGGAGGACTTTCTCATGGCAGAAACGACCTTTCCATTTCCAGACAATAAACTGCATGGGACTTCTTCAGGGATCCTGGCTTCCTTACGGGCTGGGCAGGGGACACAAAGATGTGTGGCACAGCAAGCTGGCAGCAGTGGGCTCAGGGCACCTACTGTGCCCCTGCTCCACAGCACACCTGAAAATGAGCAGGTTTAACTTCAGAGAATGTGAAGCTGCTGGGAAATTTAAAAAAAAAAAAACCAAAAAAACGTAGGTGGGAAAAAGAAAAGGCAGAGGAATATCCACCTCCACACCCTGTATCTGGTTTTATACAAATTTTTGTCACAACTACTTAAACAGATGACAGTAGTAAAACAAATCCATGCATGTTTCTATTATTTTCACTCCTACCACTGAATTTCTCAGGTCCCTATTAATCCTTCACACATCAAAGAGGATTTTAAACAACAGGTTTGGGAGGCAGAGCTGTAGTAAAATAGAGAAAAGACCTGATTTTGGGGGGAGTGGGGGGGTGGAAAGGAGGAGGTGGTGGTGGTGGGTTTTGCCCCTTTTTTACTTTGTTTTTTTGGAAGCAATTCTTATCCTTGAGTGATCCTCAATGATGGATTCCACACAAAAAGTTACTTGCAGATGTACTGCAGATTTTTTTAACAAAGGCTTCTTAAATTAATGATCTTAATCTGAATATTTAATTTCACAATTAATGAGTAAAACAATTAAACTGATCCTAAATAGATTTCTTATCCCCTTGAACTGATCTGGTAGATGAATAATAGGCATTTTGATCTGGTGGATTAGTAATATACAAGTAAAAGCCTTCACCAAATTTTTCATATACCCATTTTCCCAATCTGAGCATAGTCATGAAAAGCAAAGCCTTAGAGGCAAATATCTCTAGTGGTGGGTACAGCTACTCTGATACCCTCCCACCTTAGCCACAGACATAATTTACAGTCACTTAGAGAAGAAAATTCCTCAATATGGGAATGCCAGGGCAGCACAGCAACGTCAGGAGTGCTAAACAGAACAGCAAGTTAACAAGAGAACAAAAGTATATTGATGAAAAGGAGAAAATTTACTATTTAAATGCTGCTCGCTATTCACAGTACACACATGAAGTTCCTGGATTTCACAGCTACACAGTCAGTTTTGTCCATTCTGGTGCAATTTTGCTGCAATTAAGTTCCTAGAAAGGTCAGAAAGCTTATTTACTATTTTTTCCCTTCACTGTGCATTAAGAATCCCATTCACAATACCAAGCCTGGCACAAGCCTGATAAACCAGACAGCTACTGCAGAAGAGTTAGCAAAGTCTGAAATCATGCTGAGGTACCTAAAATATATTTTTTTAAGGAGTCTAAAGACTTTTACAAAACAATGTGCTCTGAAATGGATGCTCCCAATACTATTCTCTCTTTAGTGCATTTTTCTCTCACTTTCCATCTTTTCAGAGATCCTAGTGTCACGTAGGGTTCATCTGCACTTTGTGTTGCTAACACAGACCTCAAAGCTGAGGTGTGCCCTTTTAGCCCCTTCTGCTTCCAAAGAAATGTCTTGAAGATAGAGGGAATGTCTTTTTGCACAGCAATTAAAAACCCACTGGAAAAGCAGGTAAACATTTCAGGGATTTTTCAGTCAAGCTCTGATTTTGGAAGGCAAATTAGTCCAATGAGTTTAGGAAGTGCTTTAATCAAATAGCTGACCATTCTCTGGTAGTTTGCATAAAAATGGAAATTTTCCAATTCAATTCCCAGTGGATGAGTGTCTACCTCACAGGAAAAAAAAACCCCAAACCATCATCAAATTGACATCCTTACTGGCAGTCTCAGCAGAAAAAAGCCCTTAGGACTGAGTAAGCATGGAGGTTTCTCCAGACATTTAACCTCTGGGAGTGGTTCCACTGCAGCAGGGACAGGGCCACACGTGGCTTGTTCGTGTCACCTCTGTCCTTCCCTCGTGCACACAGGGTGGCATTTTGTCACAGCTGTCAGCTCCAACCTCTCAGCAGAGCAGAGTCACCCACAAAGAGGAAGGGGGTGGAGACAGAGAGAGAAAACATCCTAACTCCAAGTGCTTGGTCACAGATATCAAAGGTGGCCGTGCCACTGTCCCCCAAAAAAAGAAATTCTGTAAGCAGCAGACAGAATCCAGCAGCCTGACCAAATCAGATCTCTTGTGGTACCATGAGCACTTCCTGAAAACAAACAAACTTTGCTTATGGCACTGTGGCAACTTGGTGTCCATCTGGTGTGAAACACAAAACGTGGTGGCTGCAGGAATTGGTCCCTGGTGAGGCCAAAATACAGAGAGGCAGAAAGCCAGAAATGTAACAGAGCTTCAGCAGCTGTGTTACTGAAACACCTTAACTGTAATGGCAGCACTGAGGGATGGCTGCCATGAAGTAATGAAAATTTTAAGATAAAGAGAATTTGGCCTCCCACAAAGCAGACTGACCCTCACAGCCTTCTCCCACTCTGAGAGCAGCACTGAGTCTGGCCAGGTGAAGCCTCAGCTTCCAGGGTTGGACTGGAAAAGAAAAAAGCATTGCTCTGCCAAGGCTTGTTTCAGCCTGACACCCACACAAACAAGCCACTTCTTTCATTAACACCCCGTTTCCCTGGGTTTGAGGCTTCACAAAGCAGAAAAATAGCACTGATATTTCAACAGCCAGATCCCAGCTAGCAAATGTCCTAGAATTACACTGTAGAGTCTGGTAGCTTACTGAAAAGCCTCAATGTCAAAACTCAAAGTACATTCAGTTTAAACACACCCTTGGGGGGATTTTATACGAACTACTTTCTATTTCAGACTATTCACTTTTAGCTCAACCAGCGATGCTTCATCACTCATCCAGGAAAACTCCCCTCTCTGCCACCCAATCTCAATCAACCTGCCAAATTAATTATCACCCTGCATTTGTCTGCTGCTAAGAGGAGGGGGGGGGGAAGCAAATAGATGAACGTAGCAGTGACCCGAGCGAAAATGAACCCTCTGAAACGGAACTAATTAAATCAGTTCAGTGATCTTCCAGCACGACACATTTCACCCACTCCATCCCCAAGCAGCCCAGCTCTCCCCTCTCCTCCAGCTGTCCTCGGCAGGGCGCTCACAGGGGCTCAGATGTCTTTGCAGCAGCAAACCAGGGATCTTTACTCATCCTTGTGACTGCGTGATTTAAAAGAAAGGAAAAAAGCCAACTGTCCCACAGAAAATTCACAGTGATAATTTCCCACTGACATTTACATGCCTGGCCACAGAATATGTGTTTCAGCCAGGCAGCAGTAGGATTTGGTTACCTGCCTCAAATTTATGGGACCACAGGCACCAAAACTTTGGTGCTCCTCTGGCTCTACAGAATGGGCAGAGCTCAGAGCACTGGCAGAGCAGGGCTTTGCTTTTGATACCCCAGTCAGGCCTTACAGCAGAGCTGGCAGGACTAACACACAGAAATTGCAGGATTTGTGGGTTTGAAATCAATGCCATGAGTCAGACACCAAACTCTGTGCTAAGTGCTCTCCCAGCCTAGCAAGTCCATGTGCACGCACGGCCACAGCATTCGTGACCCTGCTGACTCTAAAGGGCCTAGCTCAAGGAAATACACATATTTTAGGTTCTCCCACCCTACAGTTTTAAGTGACAGTCCAGTTGAAATGCATGCAAAACCACATTTGGGCCATAAACTTCCCTGCTGCTGGGATTGGCACCAATTTCCTTGGGGTGCTGCTGTCAGCCACCACTGTCACCCTGTGCCAGCTGATCACATCACGCCTGTGCAGTGGGAACTTGAAAGGACCACAGCAGAAACACCAGCCTCTGCTCTCTCAGTGCACCTCACTCCCCAGCCCCCTTCTCCTTCTGCAGAACACATTCAGAGCAAGACCAGAACAGGGCAAGGCAACTCAAACAGGGCACGAAACGCCAGGTGACAGCCCCACCTGAGGATTACAGACACTGAAGCAAGACCTCCCTTCACTACAGAGCTGGAATTTCAACTCAGTCCCACCTTGCTTTTCTCCCTGTATGACTTTTACCACGGTCTGTGCTTTCTTAGACACGAGGCACATCCCAAACAGACATCAGCACTGAGATCTGGATGCCTGCATGGGATCCCTGTCGAGCTGGAGATGCAGCAGCCCATAAGGGAGTGCAGGAGCAGCACAGCAACACAGAGGCAGGACTCTGAGTCAGCTCTAGGTAGGTGCCTACACAGGCATCAGTTTGTCACTCACACCCATCTGCTGCTCCAAGTCACACACACATGCTGCCACATGTGCTTTTCCCCATCTGGATTGCAGAGATGCTGGGTATAAACAGGCAAAAGCCAGGAAGATGAACACCAGGCTTGTGCTGTACAAGGAGGAATTGTCAGGCACCTTCATCCAGGAGAGATTTCAGGGGAGGTTTCTACAAGTCAGCTTTTTCACAATGGCTGCAGGTTTTTCCACTATTTGAAATACTGCTTTTCAAACCAGTCTGACTCTTAACAAGCTTTGCTTCCCAGGTTTGATTTTTAAATAAAACCATGTATGTTTTCTTAGAGGGATATCATAAAATACATTCTCCTGCAACACTGTCTGCCAACATTTCATTCCATGTGGTCACCCAAGTCCTATTCCCATCATATCTGCATAGTGTCACAGCACTGCTGACAGCAAAAGCAGAGCCCACCAAAGATGCAGTCTCTACCAGGGTGTGAGGGATGCACAGAAAATACAATATTCAGGGGGGCCATGGTGCAAATGGATGTACCAGGAGGCATTTCAGAGTGAGAAGGAGAAAGGCAGAGCAGCACAGAGGGGAAAGGAGCTTTTTCTGGAAGGGCTGACCTCAAAGGAGAGACATGCAGCTGAACCTCTGTTTTAAGCCCCTGGTTTTGGTTCACTTAAACTGAATCATGTGAAAACTGCTGAAGTGTTCTTTGCTGGAAGAATATCCCACGTTAAAAATACATCTGGACTAATTTGCCTTTCAGAAACAGGCTTCAACAAAATTAAGCACCATTTCTGTGGTGAACAAAAAAAAGGACTAAGTTGTATGTCAAAACAATCTAATCTATCTATTCAAAACAGAAAATTTTGAAATCTGTTTTCTTTTATATATGCAACTACTTGCCCCTCCACCACTGGTCCTTATTTTCCCCCAGAATTTTATTCCTTGAATGATCTAGATTGGCCTGCTGCTGAAATATACTTTTAATGCAAACTTGATCAATAAAAGCAGTGTTTCCTCTTATTGACAAGCTGTTCAACACTGCCTGAGAAGTAAGAACTTTCATTCTATTAACTTCATTACAATGTCTTCAGTCCCTTCATTCTGTTGCTGGAAAAGTAATTTAGGTTCCTTTTTCCTGTGTCCCAAATACTTTTTCTTTCCTCTTCTTATGTTAAATTTGTGCAAGAATGCTATTTTGATTCAGCAGAAGTGTTATTTTACTAGAAATATATCACTTTACCCTAACCAGGGGGGTCCACATGGAAAAGTATTTATATTCCTTACTATCAAAACAAACAGGAAAAAAAAAAGGGGGGGGGAGAAACTCTGCTCAGAGCTAAGTGGCTGTGCAAATCTGGTTTTCTGGCTATGAAAAAGGAGCTCTCCAGATGTGGATTGATTACAGATTCAATCCTGAGCCCCTCATGCTACCATCATTCCCATCAATTCAGCGTGGCCTGGAGGTTGTCCTTGGTTTGTCCTCCTGTGCCTGGGACCCAGCCTGCTCTTCCAGGAGCTGTGGTTGCACACAGTCAGGCTGGGCCTCTGTAAGGTGGCTTTGAGTCCCTCCCTGCTATTATCTGTCAGCTGCAAATCAGAGAAATCCTAGGAGCAACCACTTCTAAAGCATTTCCAGGCCACCATACAGACTTGTTAACTCAGTCAGAACCTTCCTGAGAAAAAACAAATTATTTATCTCCATTTCACAGATGGAGAATTGAGGCATTTACCCAGCACAGTACTGCAAAACTGGGAATAGAAACTAGATCTCTTCAGTTCATGGGATCAGACCATAGACTTTGTTTTGATCAACTATTTATGTCCAAGGTCTTTTTTGGGGGGCAGTCAAGGGTATACACCAGGGAACAGAATTATTCTTATTTTTGGCTGCCAGGAGATCTTATCACTCTTTCTGAAAATGAACTGTTCAGCTCTCTAAACACCAGGAGGAGGACAGACTTCACGTACCAACAACCTTCCTTTTTGAGAAAGTGAAATAGGAAAGAGAGAAAAACTCAAAGGATAAAAAAGTAACATTTATCCCCTGTACCTGGGCTGAACTCAGGCATCCTGCAGTCCTCTTTCCTCAGTCAGAAGGACTTCAGCTAGAGAAGGTAACTTGAGCAGAGTGAAGAACTTTACAGCTGTGCCCCAGACCTGGGCTGAACCTTCCCCAGGCTTTCAAGACATCGAGTCCACTCCAGCTCTGCCCAAGGATGCAGAGATGAACAGCAACAGGAAGAGATAAAGAACCAAAATACCAGGAGAGAGAGCATTCTCACAAACCCTGATTTACTGAAGTGTGTGAAGCACCTCTGACATCAAAGCGTTCACGACAAGAGCTCCATTTTCTTCTCTTCCAATTTCTCCATGCATTTTTTTTTTTTTCAGAAAGAGAAATTACAGATAATTGCAGTTTACCTACTTTATCAGTACAAAGACCCATATTCCACAAGCATGCTGCCAGGAGATAAGCAGTTGCATTCTGCATATTGACTGCCTGTGTGCCTTGGGCCCTCTCAATGGGTCCCTTTATTAGGACAAAGACTCCTTAAAGGAGAACCAGGGCCACCAACAACTTCAGTTCAGGCAAGGGTGACAGAGGCTGAGGAACAGATGCTTTATGAGCTTGGGAGAACTACAGAAGACAAAAAAAAAAACCAACTACTTTCCTTCTCATACCTAAATATAGAACATAAATAAAAATGTGTATAACAGAAATAGTTTTCCTAACCTTACACTTTTCCTCCCACGCATCTGCCCTGTCCCCCCAGCACACACAGTGTGGTCCAGGGACCAGCATTTTCACTTGTTTTCAGGGAGAGAGAGTGTGACAGTTTTATCTTCTTTTTTCCT
>VZSE01001015.1:5135-20057 GCA_013398275.1 Promerops cafer | reverse complement strand
GCTTGAATTGCAGCCCCAGACAAAGATTTTAGCTCTAAGATTAAGGCATCTTAATACCACGGTCACCTTCTCACAGAGGCCACCCCCTGCAGCCCCATTGCCACCAAAACCCCAAAACACCTGGAAATAAAACATTTTTGTGCATTGGTTCCCAAGAGTTGTGATGTTCATGGAGGTTTTTCTTGCATTCCTCACCCTGGGGCAGAGAATCCTAATTAATTATGTTTAATTATGTTGCTCATCAATCCTCAGAGATGGAAACAAATAAATCTGTGCAGTTGTGGCCCTGAATTTGCTTTGTTTCTTGCTGACACTTGGTGTGACACCAAACCTGTCCCTCTGCCCCGTGCCTCAGTTCCCTCAGCAGAGCTTCCCCTCGCAGCTAAAATCACACAAAGCTCATCAGCCTTAATGAACTCGTTAATGACAGGTGATTATGGTGGTGAAGGCCATGGAAGTTCCTAAATTAATTAGGGGGCTGATTTAGGAACTCGTTTGAAATGCGGCTCCGATTTCTTCCCCAGGTGCCTGGAATTCTCTCAGGGAGCTGTTCCTCAGCGAATCCTGGAATCACGTCTTTCCCTGGATTATCCCCCTCTGGAAGTGATCACAGATTGTTGTTGGCACTCCACAACCTTCTCTCTGCGTGGCCATGGATGAGGGAACTCAGAGGCACCTTCCAGAAGTGAAGCTCCTGTGAAATCCTAAACGATTTTCTGCTCTGCTGGTACCCTTTGGAGTAAAGATGGAGTGGAGTGGGGAGCGGGGCTGTGTCAGACAATTCCCTGAAGGGGAAAGGCGAGAGGGTTGTGATACTCATGGTCCCAGACCTGCTTTATAAAGTTATTATTTTATAGCTCTAAATCTCACAGCAGCACAAACCAACAGCCGCGGATCAGTCAGATGGAGAAATCACTCACAGAGAATCCATGTGGGACGGCGCAGGGGGGTTCCTGTGATTTGTGGGATCAGCACTGCTCCTGCCAGGCGTGGGGCCAGGTCTGGGCTCTGCTCCGTGGGCAGGTTTGGAATATCCATCTCCAGTTAACCCAGCTTTGGCTCAGCTTCCAGGCTTCCATAAAATCCAGGTGGAGTTTCAGCCGCTGGGATGAGGATGGACTGCGTGGAAGTGTCTCCAGACTGTCTCAGAACCTCAAGTCACTCCAGCCCACGGGACCATGGAATGGTTTGGGTGGGAAAAAACCTTAAATCCCACCCAGTGCCACCCCTGCCATAGCAGGGACACCTCCCACTGTCCCAGGCTGCTCCAGCCCCAGTGTCCAGCCTGGCCTTGGGCACTGCAGGGATCCAGGGGCAGCCACAGCTGCTCTGGGAATTCCATCCCAGCCAGGAATTCCCAATTCCCAATCTCCCATCCATCCCTGCCCTCTGGCGGTTCAAAACCATCCCCCCTTGTCCTGGTGCTGGCTGTCCATATAAAAATTCTCTCTTCCTCCTTTTTAGAAGTGGGGTCGGGCTGTGCTCCAGGGAACAGGGACAGGAGCAGAGGGAACGGCCTCAGGCTGGGCCAGGGCAGGCTCAGGGNNNTCAGGGATAACGACGGCACCTTTATTTTTGAACATCAATTCCATCAGCACTTGGAAGGACCATTGGGCACAACCCTTCTGGAACTTCCCACCAAATTTAATTCTTCCTTCATTCCCCTGCTTCTTTTTCCCATTTTTTCCCCACACTTCCTGCTCATTAATGATCAGAGGAATGATTTTATTTGCTTGTGACTCCAGAAATTTTCAATTATCAGGCACGATTGGCTGCACGTGGAGAATAATGTAACATATGCTGAGTGTATGCATGACCTATTTAAAGGCATGGATAATTTTCCTGGTAAAACTCTTTTAATGGGACGTGGCTGCCACACTTCAGTGAGTGGAAAATCGGGATTTTAAGGAATGTTACAGTTGGTGCAGAGAGAGGAGCAAGGCAAAAACAGGAGCCAGGTGTTTATCTAATAATAAAGTTCATTTTTTGGAATCCAGAGATTGTGGAAATAAGCTGGGATGCTGGAGGTTAAAGGATCAGAAACCTGGCCAGGACCTTTTGGAATTTTGCCAATATGGAGGCATTTAACCAGGAGCTGAAATATTCAGGAAAATTGTTGCTCTGACATTGTCCACTCCTGAAATCCAAGACAAATCCTCAAGTTTTGCTTCCTTCAAAGCTCAGATTCCTTAAATGCATCAGAGGTCTTTATTTTAAAATATTTCCTGTGTTATTTAAAATTCCTTTGATTTAAAGCTGTTAAAAATGGGCCATTTTGGGGGTCAGAGGTCACAAATTAAAAACTATCACGTGAGCTGAGCTGGTGCATGGGGTGGATTCTCTCCTTCCCCTCTCAGAGCCCCTCCCCAAAAATTCCCACCTGAAGTTCCTGCTAAATCCAGAGCTCCCACCAGCAGATCCAAACTGGATTTCAGGCATCAGAACCATGGAAAATCTGAGTGGAGAATCCCACTTCTGGTTAAAAATTCCACCTCGTTTCAAGGCTGAGTTTTTCCAGGTCTGGGTGCTAAATATTATCCTGAATTATTCCTGCAGGGAAGAGGCCTCTCCTGGGGAATTGTGTCACGTTGAGGTTCTTGGAAATTATGAGCAGGACACCCTCCCACCTTCTCCAGACAGACCACCAGCAGTTTTCCAGGTTTTGTGCTCCTGGTGTCCATGAATTTTCACTGTAGACACCAAAGTTGGGTCTGATCAGTGGCAATGAACTCATTAACACAGAATTCCAGAATTTCTGAGGTTGGAAAAGGCTCCAATATCATCGAGTCCAAGCTGTGCCTGATGCCCACCTTGTCCCCAGAGCTCTGAGTGCCACCTCCAGGAATTCCTGGGACACCTCCAGGGATGGGCACTCCAAACCTCCCTGGGCAGCCCCTGCCAAGGCCTGAGCACCCTTTCCATGGGGAAATTCTCCCTGATTAATTTTTAATTAATTAATTAATGACACTAATGCTGGCCGTGAATGTGACACTGTGTCCCTGATCTCCTGTCCCCTCCCCTCCAGGTCACCTGGAGGGTGCTCAGTGGCGTTTTTTGGGATATTGCTTTGCAGGACTTGGTCTGTCCCACCTGCAGAAGGGTTAAAATGCTCCTGGAGACTGGGAAAACTGGGACAAACTGGTATTCCACCTTCCCCCTGTCAGGGACACCTCCAGCCTGAAAATTGGGAATATTCCCTTTTGGATGGGGGAGTGAAAGCACGGAGATCATTCAAACAGGGAGATAAATCCCAAAGTAGCTCCACAACAGTTTTGTGATTTGGGATTGGGAATCCTGCAGGGCCAAGGGCTGCAAACCTGGATGTTCCCAGCCCATCCTGCTGATGTTGGAATTTTTTGGACACAAAGTGACCAAATCTGGGTGGGCTGAGCCCCAGAACGAGGGGGTGGCACTGACCCAAACAGGAGGGAGCTTTGATCCCAATCCTTTGTGATAAATCCTGGAATTTTTATTCGGATGCCAACTCCCTGCTGTGGCTATTCACTTCCAAGACACTCAAGGACAAGGAAAAGGCACAAACTTTGAAGGAATTTGCCCTCCAGCACAGGCAGAGCCCAAGTTTCTCCCAATTCTTTCCCATCCAACCTCTCCAGACCTTTATCTTCCTGATAAGGCAGCAGCTGCAAGTTGCTCAGGCACCACTTAATGCAGTCCCAAAGGGCAGGAGGAATTTTCTGTAGGGATCACTACTCCCAGCTCACAAAAAATAAAGGGCACCTGAGGATGAGGTTCAGGAAGATTGGATTTTTTTTTCCTATAATGCTGATTTTCTTCATAAAATAAAATTGACATTTTTTTTCCCCCTGTGTGGTGCACAGACCAGCTTCCTCTGGCTCAGCTGGAGGTCTGCGAAGGAAACGGGGATTTTGTGGAAAAACCAACAGGGGAAAGGGATTTTTGCCAGGGTTTACGACTCCAAAAGGAGAGTGCACAGCTCCAGGGGGAGGCTGGAATAATTAATGGAGCAGAAATTCATCAGGAGTCCCTGGCTACACAGACACCTCTTGTTCTGCCAGTCCTGGAGGATGTGGAACACAAGTGACACCGAAACTACGGGAAAAAATGAAACTCTCCAACAACATTTTTAGGTTCAGAGAATTAAAGCATTACTTTATTCTGGCCAGGATGTGCAACAGAAATCATTTCATCCACACGTTCCCCAGGTTGTGCAGAGAAAATTATCCCATCACACATTCATTTTACTCGACTTTCCACGTATTTTATACAGGCAAAACCCAGAGAAATTCATTTTTTCAATGTTCATCGGTCCCAAGTTGCATTTGGTTTCCTATTGGTTATTGATCCCTCTGCCTTCAGTGTTAATTAGGTTCTCATTCTTATCAATCTTTTCTGGAGCAGGTGTCTCTGACCATGCCAGGGGTGATGTTTGGAGCTGATGGTCGTTAATGGTCATTGGTGGTCGTTATCTTCTGTGGATCTTCTGTGCTACTCCCACTCTGCTGAGACGTTCAGCTCATCACACCGTGAGGGATGGAAAAGTCCTTGGAAAAGGAACTTAAAATTCCTCTCCCCCCGGGGCAAAGGCAAACAAGACTGACTAAAGTTACAAAAAATTTTAAATTTTGTATCGTTTTCCAACAGCACCGTAGCCAGAGATGTTCCTGGTCACTTCAGCAATTATTGGATCATTAATGAATAATTTCTGAGTATGGGATTGTGCTGGCCGTGGACTCAGGGGAACTCATTTTACGGGGGGATCCTTCAGGGATTGTGGCTGCTCTGAGAATTCAGTGGGACCCCACAGCCCCGGCACCCTCAGAATTCAGGTCAAACAGAAAGGATGAGTGGAGAAGTAAAGAAACACCTTCTGAAGCTGCTGAGAGAAGCTGAGATGCCGTGGGCACGGCTTTGCCCTTGGCTCTGGCACAAGTGAGAGCCAAACCCCGAGGAGAAGCTCGATGATCCCTTTGGAATTCATGTTTGGGGTTCTCACCCCGTTAATTCTCAGCCCGGCGGGGCAGAGATCGGTGCTGTGTGCCCAGAGCAGCCTGTGGCCAGAAGCCCGTGGCAGTGAAGTCTCTGGGACAGGAAGCCCAGGGGCACAGGCGCTGCCTTTGGGCTCTGCTGTGCAGAACATCCAGCCAGGAGCGCAGCAACGGCGCTGGGACAGCCGGGCACGGGGGCGGATCCATCACACACGGTCAAGGCCCCTAAAACCCCGGAGACTGGGACTTCTCAGCAGGAGGAAAGGATGGGAGACCTCGGCTTTCAGGAGCCACGGCTCATCCACAGGGACCTCTGGTGATTATGGGCTGGCAGGAGCTGGCGTTGGCTGCTTTAGGCTGAGCTGTGGCTCTGGATTTCCTTGCCACACCCGCTGCAGGGGCCAGACTGGAAAAGTCAGGAAGGGCTGTTCCAAAGAGAATCCCAGAATCCCTGGGTTGGAAGAGACCTCCAAGATCATCGAGTCCAACCCAGCCCCAACCCCTCAACCAAACCCTGGCCCCGAGTGCCACATCCAGTCTGTTCTTACCCACACCCAGGGATGGTGACTGCAGCACCTCCCCGGGCAGAGCATCCCAGGGCTTTATCTCCCTTCCTGTACAAAACTCTTCCCAATACCCAGCCTGGATTTCCCTTGGGGCAGCTCAAGGCTGTGTCCTCTGGTTCTGTCAGTGCTGCCTGGAGACAGAGACCAACCCCCCTGAGCACAGCCACCTTTCAGGGAGCTGCAGAGAGTGAGGAGGGCACCTCTGAGTCTCCTTTTCTCCAGGCTGTTAGAAAAGGTGAAGTTAATAATAACAAGGGCTTGTGAAAACTAACTGAGAAATAAGAAGAGGAGGGGTTGATAGGGAAGGTCTGTGCTGGTGTCTTCACAAACAATTCCCGGGCGAGGGGATGGCTGGGAACGGCTTTGAGATGGGGCCTGATGTCTGTCCCCACTTCCAGCCCAGGTTTGTCACAGAGATGGACAGCTCAGCTCCTGGAACAGCCAAATGGGAATTTCTGAACTTTGGGATGAACTTCCAGCCCGGGTTTGTCACAGAGCCTGGACAGTTTGGCCAAATGGGGCTGCAGGAGGCGGAGTTGCTGAACTTTGGGGGAAAATGCCGGGTCTGAGGGGGGATATGGGGCAGGGGGTTCGGGAGGGCTGCACCTTCCTGTACCTCAGCACTGGGGGAAGGAAGAGGGAACGTGCGGCTGGGAGTTTGGGATAAAAGGAGGCTGCAGCTCCGAAACCCTGAGAGGGAAAACCCCAGGGAACTCTGTCCTTTATTGGAGTGAAGTCCCAGGACTCCTCTGTCTCCTTTGTGGACACTGGCTCTTTCCAGCGGGATTTTCCGTACAGGAGTTTTCCCACAAAGACCAAAACCACAGCCTGCAGTTCCTGGCTTTCCAGAAGTTCTCCTTCACTCCCATCCCGCTGTTTCCAGATAATCCAGTGCTCATTTCCTCCACCAGCTCCTCAGCCTGAGATTGGGCTGGAAATTTTGGCAAGAAATGGAGCAGCTGATTTGGATTTTTAAAACCAGCAGAGAGTTTAGAGCTGTGCCTAGTCTAAGCCAGCCCAACAGTTGGGATTGGGTTTGGGTGTCCAGGGAGAGGTCCTGGTGGTTGTCACAGGTCAACATTTTGGGAAAAAAGGGACAACCTGACTCTCTAGCTCCTGGGACTGCTCCAGGGATGTTAAACTGGGGATTTTTTGGTCTGGGCTTTCACAGAATCACAGAAATTTTAGTGTTGGAAGGGATGGCAATGCTCCAGTCCAAGGCAGGGTTTCCTGGAGCAGGCGCCACCAGAATGTGCCCAGGTCTGTGCCCTCCCTGTCCCTTGGCCCTGACACATCTGTGACAACACCACCTGTGCCCCTCCCACCGCCTGCTGGGACTCTGTTCTCACCCCACAGAAAAGGTGGGATGAGGGAGGGATGGTGACACCAAACTGCTCCTTCTGCCAACTTCACCATCCCAGGAGCTCCAGAAGTTTGGGAAAGGACGTTTTCCCTTCCCAGCCAGCAGGCTGAGTCCCTCAAGCTCCAGCACTGCTGGCTGTTCCCACATCAGGTGCATCCATACGGAGCCAGGGTTGGGAGCTGGACCCTTCCCAGCAGGATTTGGATGATGATGCAACTCCTTCACTGCAATTCAGTGGAAATGAAGAAATCCAAGCCTTCTTGGGAGTCTTGAGGAGCTGGACACCAAGTGGACAAATCATTTTAGGAGCTATCTGGGAGGTGGGTGGAGACTGCTCTTCCAAACCTTCCCACTCTGAATTTCCCCATGGAATTTCCCAGCTCTGGCACAGTATCCAGAGGGAAATCTTCCCGTGGTGCAAAAGGAAATATTTTCCCATCACATTTAGTAGAAAAAAGGGAATTTTAGAGCTGTGCTGGTCCCAAACCTGGGTGGCTTTTTGGGTTTAAGCACAAGGCAGGGTTTTTAATTTTGGTAATTAATTTGTTTATTTGAGCATCTGGATCTCTTCCCATAGGTTGGCTAAGAGATCATCATGGCCTGGATGGATTATTCTGGGAAGAAGCATTCCCAAGGGTTTTGGTGGTACAGAGTTCCTTTGTCACATACTTCCCAATTAATTGGGCATTATTAATTAAACCACGACACAAAGCATCTTGGGGCAGCTCGTGTCACCTTCTGTGAGCACGCACCTCAGAAACAGGAAAATCTGGGATTGGGAAGGAGGCAGATTCCAGGTTTCCAGGTCTAAGGCATCTCCACTCTGCCTTCACCATTCAATTTTCCTGCTGATTTCAGGGAATGAGGCAGGAATCCCACCAGCAGCCCAGGTTGTGTTTCTGGATGGGAGCTGCTCTTCCAGACTCTTCCACATTTTTTCCATCCTGGCTGACTTTTGCCCAGGGATCACCAATATTTTGTTCTCCATCCAAACCTGCTCCTGGAGCAATTCCTGAATTCCTCTTCCATCTTTTCTCAGGGTTTTGCTGTTTCAAGGTCACGAGAATTCACTCTGCTGCAGTGCTGGTAATTTATTCACTCCGAGGATTTTTCGAGCAGAGGATTTGAATAAAGTATAAAATTCCACCCCTTTTTTTCTGTAACACTTTATTAGAACGGAACCCGCACTGAGCATTCCCATTTTTGTTTTTTTTTTTTTCCCCCCCTCAATTAAATGCAGCTCTCCCTTTCTCAGGCACTTTCAGGTTTCTCCAAAGACAGGAATGGAAAGTATCAAACCCCAGAGAAATTCAGGAGCTGTCACATAACTGGGAAAGGGATTAAAATATTGCTGGATCTGACTCGATTGCTCCACCAGGCTCTTGGAATTTGCTGCTCTGGAATTTGCTGCTGCTTAAACCAAGAGACAGAAAGGGAAACTCAATTTGATTCCAAAACCAAATTTGATTCCAAAGCTTTTCCTGGGAAAAACCTTGGACACGACAAACGAGGGAAGTCTTTGAATCGACAGTCAAGTAAAAACTGGTGATTTTTTTTAGGTTAAAAAATACTTAAAAAATTAAATTCCGAAGATGAATTTTTTGATCATTTTCAAAAGGCTTTGTTTTAATTCCCACAATTTGGAGAGAAGGAAAAACATCATAAATAAATGGTATTTTTTCCCACATTTTGCCTGGAATTGAAGCAGTGAGGGCTTTATACGGGAAATAATTTCCTTGAGCTCTTTGAAGGTTTTCAAGAAACCTGTGTGAGAAAATCCAGGGAATGCCCTGAAATCTGGGTGTCTCTTTCCAGGGAATTCTGTCATTGTAGGGAACTGACAGGTAATGACCCAACATTCCCAAAGTCTGGTGGAACCATCACCTTCCAAAAGATTTTTTTCTACTTCCAGTTCACCAAAAACTTGAATTTTTTGATCCCTCAGCCAGTGCCAGGCACGATGTCCCAGACACACCTTCCTCCCACGTTCTCCATGGATTTTGGATCAGAATCCCAAGGCAGGTGGGATAATTAACAAAGATCAGCCTTCAGAACACCCACAACTCCTTCTGGCCTCAATTCCTGCTCTGGGAGAGCTTCCAAACCTTTTCCCTTCACATTCCCTCACTTGGAGATGTTCCCTGTGCCTTGTGGGACCTCATGGAATGGTTTGGGTGGGAAAAGACCTGAAATCCCATCCCATTCCACCCCTGCCACAGGCAGGGACACCTCCCACTGTCCCAGGGTTCCCCAAATCCCTTTAACACTTCCAGGGATGGGACATCCACAAAAAGCTTGACATTCCATGACATTTCTCTCCACTGGTGTTGGATTCCTCAGCCGTTCCATTGTCTGAGGTTTACAAGCTGTGTCTGGGCTGTGTGTTCCACTGGCACCTGCCAGAGCTGGGCCACTTCTCTCCTGTTCATGGCCACCTGATCAAACCAGCTGGGGCACTTTTCTTTATCTCTCCCACAGCCAATCCTCCCTCAGGGAAATCTCTGCTGTCCATGGCCATGGAGCCTCCCTGCAGGGCTGATCCAATTCCAGCATCCCATGNCCTGAAATCCCATCCCATTCCCCCCCTGCCACAGGCAGGGACACCTCCCACTGTCCCAGGGTTCCCCAAATCCCTTTAACACTTCCAGGGATGGGACATCCACAAAAAGCTTGACATTCCATGACATTTCTCTCCACTGGTGTTGGATTCCTCAGCCGTTCCATTGTCTGAGGTTTACAAGCTGTGTCTGGGCTGTGTGTTCCACTGGCACCTGCCAGAGCTGGGCCACTTCTNATAACTGGGAGGGAGGGGGTTTGCATTTTCCATTTCAGGGGAGGCTCCTGCCCCCCTTGGCAGACACCTACCTTTGCAAACCAAGACATCCATAAATGTTGTTTTGTGGGAAACACAAATTCGGGTGCCAGGAAATCAGCAGAGCTCCCCTAAGCCTCGGGAAAGGGGCTGATTTACCCCACCTGTGGTTTTCTCCCTGGATATTTATCCACAATGATCTGGGGATACAAAAAATGGGAAAAGCTTGAAGCAGATTTGTGGACCTCCATCCATCTTTCCCATCTTCCCTGAATTATCCTGACATTCATCAGGAGGAAAACGAATACTTAATGATCTTCTTTCTCCCATTCATTTATTAGCTGATTAATTCAGTCCCACAGAAGGCGTGGCCATTTCTCCTGGAAAAGTGAAAGGCCTTGGATGTGGCTGAGGAATTTTTGCTCGCTCTGATGTTTAATTTGTAAACAGCTTTTCCAAATATTTGCAGCAAATTGTTTTTACAACAACATTATCTTACCCCCTCTTGGGGTTAAGGGTTGCAGCCACTGGGAAAAGAGGATGGATGTAAAAACTTGGAGGTTTTATGGAGGAAAACAAAGGATTTAAATAGCTCCTAAATTTTTTAAAATATTGTTCTTTCTAAAGCCAAGCCCCCTCAGTTTAATAATAGAGTTCCCTGGCAAAGTGAGTCATGTTCTGGGAATTAAATCCTGAGCTGATTTTAATGTTCAGGGCTCCTCTGTAATTTAGTATTAAAGTTCCCACATGTTGCAATTTTGGCCAGGAAAATTTACTTAATTTAAAAAAATAATCGGATTATTAATATTCCCAAGTGATCCATTTAGCATCTCATCTGGAAATTCCCAGTTTTGAACAAATACAGGGATGACCCCGTTGTTGTGACCGTGATTGAGCAGACTCTAAATTTCAGGTTTATGTTTATTTCAACATCTGGAATTGCCAAAGAAATCCTTTAACTTCATCCCATTTTCACCAGGAAAAAGAAACTTTTAAGGATCATGTGAGTCAGGAATTTTGGGATGTTGCTCAGCTGGTGGTTTGGAATGAGGCACAGAATTTGATGCCTTATTTTATAACATTTTCCAGGGATTTGTGCACCAAGATAAAAACTAAAAATATTTGTTGTAATTGTGGTTAGAAGGAATATTAGAGTTGGAAGGAATTGTGGTTTTTCCTGATTCCAAGTTTTTATTGGAAAGGACTGAAACAACAGTTAACACATTGCCTAAAATTTATTTTGAGAATATTAAACTATTAAATCCTAGTTTAACATTTGGTTTTTCCTCAAACAGAAGGGGAAAATACATTTCTATGTTTTTATTAATTTGGAATTTGATTGTTGGTTAAATAAACCTGAATTTCCAGGTTTGCAGCTGATGTAGCAGCAAAGATGGAATTGCTCCTGATGGAATTTGGGATTTTTCCCTGTCCCAAGGGAAAGGGATGAACCCTGTGCTACCCCAGCCCTGATAAGTGTTATCATTTTAATCAGATTCTGAGAAAAAAAACAACGCCTGAGAGCAAGAATTAAGATTTGAGTTTTAAATATAGGCTAGAAAAAAATAAAAAGGCCTCCATATCCTCAAGACAAACTGATAAAACACAGGAAGAGAAGGAATAATTAGGGATAAACTTCCCAGAAATCTGCATGTCATCTGCATAAAACCGGATCTCTGATCCGTATCTTGAGATTCCCTGAGTCAGAGGGAGTGGGGAGGGAATAAAGATGAGCCCAGGGGGGCATCAGAGGGATCTGATCACGGGAAATTGGGGTGGATCAGCAAAAATGTGGGAATGTGAGGGATGTAAGGAGAAGACAAGAGGCGGCGAGGAGTTGAGGATTGGGCTGCTCATGGCTGGATCCTCAGCCAAGGGTTTCCCTATAAATCACAGAATAGGGAATCCACCAGGAGTGGGGTGAAAATGAAACAGTGAAGTTCCCCTGGCTGGAAATGATTCCTTTCTATCGCTCCTTCCCGTTCCTGGAGCAGGGAATAAAGGGAGCAGGGAGCTGCAGTGGAAGTGTGTGGGAATGCACCCCCACAGTAACAGGGGTTTCCATATCAGGGATGGTTTTGGGGTTTGCTCTTTGTCCCACTAACAGGTAAAAAGCCAGAAGGTTCTTTCCCTGTTTGGCTGTGTGCCAGCTCAGAGACCCCTCACAGGACCCCTGAGCTTCCCCTCAGACCTGTTGTACCCCACTGGGCAGTGCCAAGGGTCCCACCTCGGTCACTGCTGCCAAAGAGCCTGGACAAAGGGACTCGTGGCAGTTTTGGGGTGCTGTACCAGGAGCATAAACCCTTGTGCTCCTGGCACGGCTTTTCCCTGTAGAGTTTGTTATTTTCATCTTTATTAAACATTTTTCAGTTTCCAACTCTCCCATTGATGCTGTCCTATGAATATTTTATGCCATTTGGGATTGCTGGACAAAACCCAAACGTGGTGGATGCAGAGTGATCATTAGACCTGGCTCTTGGTGAATTCCATCAGAAGTGGGGAAGGTTTTAGAAAGTCACTCATGGGAGGAGAGGCTGAGGGAGCTGGGAAGGGGCTGGAGAGTTCCTGAGGGAGCTGGGAAGGGGCTCAGCCTGGAGAAAAGGAGGCTCAGGGGGGCCCTTGTGGCTCTGCACAACTCCCTGCCAGGAGGGGACAGCCGGGGGGGTCGGGCTCTGCTCCAGGGAACAGGGACAGGAGCAGAGGGAACGGCCTCAGGCTGGGCCAGGGCAGGCTCAGGGTGGCCACCAGCAGGAATTTCCCCATGGAAAGGGGGCTCAGGCCTTGAAACTGCCCAGGGAGCTTTGGAGTGCCCATCCCTGGAGGTGTCCAAGGAACTCCTGGAGGTGGCACTCAGAGCTCTGGGCTGGGGATAAGGTGGGAATCAATCAAAAGCTGCATTTGATGACCTTAGAAGGCTTTTCCAACCTCAGTGATTCTATTCCATGATTCCATGATGAGCAAAGATCCCTGCAGGACCTCTTAGGTCACAAGCCTGAGGACCTTTCTTCTTTGAGTCTGTCCAAGGAATTGTAACTTTAAAATCAGGATTCAGGGAAGCACTTCATCATTCCATGCAGAAAATCCGTGTTTAAGTACTTTGCTGGTTCAGGGCTAAATTAATTTGTAATGATTTTATTAACAATGCCTTGTACATAATTTCTGCATTAAACTCTAAACACCGGGTTTGATGAATTCAAACAATTAGCCTGTGCATCAACAGCATTCATTAAAATTAATTATTACCTGCTCACTTTTTATGAATGGGCTGGACTATGGGCAGATTGCTCAGCTGGAGTAAATCAGGAATATTGCAGGAGTGGGAGGGAATTAATTTAAACCCTGAGAATCTGAGAGAAGATTTTAGAAATCTCTGGTCCATGTGGATCCCAGATTAAAGTAGGAGCCAAATTTGTTGGCTGGGATCTGGAATTAGCTGGAAACACAAAAATCAGGTGTTCAAAGCATCGTGCTGGGGGTTTAATGGGTTCATCTCCTGGCTCCAGCAAAGCCAGGCTTTAGCAGGAAAAGCCAGGATCTCACTGGAAAATGAAATGGGAACCTCAGGAATTATTGCTGTTATTTGTAATTTATTAAATGCCTGGAAGGGAGAACTCTGGATTTGCACCTCAGCCCCAGGAGATATTCCTAAACCTAGACCTAAACCTAGAGACACCTCTCTAACCCCTGTCTTAATTTGGCCATAAAATAGTTAAAAATTTCACTCACAAAGCTTATCAAACTCCATCTTCCAGCTACTTCTCCTTCCCACACCCTGGTATTCCCTCAGGACGTCAGCTCCAGGATTTTCCAATTTCTAGCTCTATTCAAACACCAATAATTCTTGTCTCAGCATTTTTCTTCATGTTAAAAAACTCAATTCCCTCCTGTTTTGGGTTGGGTTTTGTTTTGTTTCCTTTCCCTCCTGGATATATTCATGAATATTCATTTCCCTTTCATTTCTCAACGCCCAATATCCGAATGACCTGAGAACGGATCGGTTTTCCACGTGTGCTCTGCTCCAGGGGAAGGCTTCCAAGCATTCCCAGAGCCAGGACCAATTGGTTCAACAACAGGAATTATTCCTGATTGAACTGGCTGGGAATCTGGCCTAATTAACCTAATGAAGAGAGGGAAATTATCCTCAGCATCCCATCACCCACCAGGCTTTGCCATTGGGTGATCCCAGAGCTCCAGGAGCATTTGGACAACGCTCTCAGGGATAGGGTGGAAATGTTGGGGTGTCTTGGGCAGGGCCAGAATTGGGACTGCACGATCCTTGCAGAATTTCCAATCCAGAATATTCCATGATTCTCTCATCACCTCTGCTGTGGCAAAATTGTCTCGTTCTTGATGGCGGATGACCAGGAATTTTGAGGGTTCCCCGTTATCTGCTGGAATATCCAGCATGGAGCTTCACCCAACCCCCAAATCCCATCAGAGTGGGTGTTTGGAGAGGGCAAATTGTGGAATGTAGGGCTGGGGATTAGAGGCAGAGTGTGGGGAAGGAAAAGCAGGAATAATTTGGATATTGGCACTGAAAAGACACAACCAGGGCACGAGAGGAGCTGAGGAAACCCTGAGCAGAATATGAGGAAGGAAAAGCAGGAATAATTTGGATATTGGCACTGAAAAGACACAACCAGGGATGTCAAGGGTTGAGAAACCCCTGAGGAGCTGAGGAATGCCTGAGCAGAATATGAGGAGGAAAAAGCAGGAATATTTTGGATATTGGCACCGAAAAGACACAACCAGGGCATGAGAGGAGCTGAGGAACCCCTGAGCAGAATATGAGGAAGGAAAAGCAGGAATATTTTGGATATTGGCACTGAAAAAACACAACCAGGGGATGTGAGGAACTGAGGAAACCCTGAGCAGTGTGAGGAAGGAAAAGTAAGAATATTTTGGATATTGGCACTGAAAAGACAACCAGGGATGTGAGGAACTGAGGAACCCCTGAGCAGAGCTGGGGCTGGGTAAAATAATCCTCTCCTCAGACCTTTCCTTGGAATCATCTCCCCAAAAACTGCAGGACCACAAGGGAAATGATTAAAGGAGACCTTGGCTTATGATGTTGACCAAAATTATCTTAAATTTCCTTTTTTTTCTTTTACAGCTTTCTTTGCCTCTGCTGTGCCCTCACAGCTTGGATTTTGATTCCTTTGGGGCTGGGAATCTCTTTGTTCCCTGGATCTCTTTGTGCTGCCTGGCACACCA
>VZSE01001009.1:59633-69640 GCA_013398275.1 Promerops cafer | reverse complement strand
ACTCCGGCCTGCGCCAGACTTTTGGTCCTACCACCAACGAGAAGCAGGTGCCCTTTTTACCCAGAAAATCACCCAGATGTGTTTGTTTTCACTCCTCCTCCCTGCACTCCCCGTTCCCCTGCATCCCCCAACCCCCTGTTAAAATGTTTCTTCATTCTACAGCACTGCTCTAGCCCGTACATCCTGCTAATCCCTCTTGGAAAAATTACCTGTTTTCACCTGAAAAAGTCCTCCCTGAGGAGGGGTGGATTTGGGTGGGGTTTGCAGCACCCAGTTAGTTCAGCACTCCCCAAAATACCAGCAAATTAAATGCAATTGCAGGAATTTTGCAGAAATACTCTTATTTTTGCACAAATTTGGGGTGATTTGTCTCAAGGCAGTGCAGAAACTAGGTGGTTTTGTGCCATCTGGGTGGCTTTTTGAGCTGCCTTTGTTTTTGCAGTACCTGAACACGGTGATTCCCTACGAGAAGAAGGGCTCACCACCCTCTGTTGAGGACCTGCAGATGCTCACCAACAGTGAGTATTCATTCAAGCTGCTGTTTTGGCTCAGCATCACATGTTTTGGGGACACAAAGGCACATTTTGCTTTGCTTCAGTGGCTGCAGTTTGGGGTATCATTGCAGCACAACCGGTTTGGGGGATTTTTTGCATCATTGCAGCATGGGCAATTTGAGGTGCTACCACCCACGTTGCATCATCATTGCAACAAACCCACTTAGTGGGGGGAAAACCCCTGGTTTGCATCACTGCAGCACAGCTGGTTGGCAGCCATCACCTCCCCCCAGTTTATGCTCCTTATACCTGGGTGGATTTGGGGCTAAACCACCCGTTCTGCACTGCCCAGAGTGGCTAATTGGGAAGGAAAGTCCTTTTTGGTTGGATGTTCCCAGGCCTGCTGCATAAATTGTATGGGGAAATTGTATGGCAGCTGTGGGGCTGGTCTGGGGGGAAAAAGGGACTTTTGGGGGGCAGCGGGGCCATGCTCACAGCTTTGTTCTCCCTCACAGTCCTGTTTGCCATGAAGGAGGGCAATGAGAAGGTGCCCACTCTGCTCACGGATTACATCCTCAAAGGTACCTGCTGCCCTCCTGCCTGCCCCTCGTGCATCCTTCACACAGCTTCCCTGCAGCTCTGTGCCTCCACCACAGATCCTCCTGCATCCTCCTGTCTCTCCATTGCATCCTCTGTGCATCCCTTGCCCATCCCTCTTGTCCCTTTTGCATCTCCTGTGTATCCTCTGTGCATCCTCGGAGAATCCTGGATACATCCTGTGTCACTCCTCCTGCATCCCTCATGCATCTCTGGTGCATCCCCCACACATCCGTCAGGAATCCCGGGTGCATCTCCTGCACATCCCTCGGGCATTCTTTGTACAGCCCTCCTGTCCTGCCACACCTCTGGAGGTCCCTGTGCAGCTTCCTGCCCCATCCTGGGGCCCATCTGCTTCATCCACACAGCCTCATCACCCTCTGTGCGCCCTCTCTCACCCCCCCCACCCCATCAGGCACCCTCCTCTGCCTCCCCTGGGCATCCCCATCCATCTTCCTTGCATCTCCCAGGCATCCTTGTGCATCCCTGTGCATCTCCCTCACCCCTCTTGTCCATCTCTTGTGCATCCTCCTGAGTCCTCGTGTGTCCTCATGCTCTTTGTGTGCTGCTGTGTGTGTGCACTCCTTGTGCATCCCTTTCATGTTCCTCCTGCATCCATGTGCAGCCTCGTGCAGCGTTTGTGCATCCTGGTGTGCCCAGGTGCCTCCTTCCCACCTGTGCAGCCTTTATGCTCCTGAACCCTGTGCACGTGGAGCACACTGGTGCACCCCTGTGCACTCCTGGCTGTCCCTGTGCACACTCGTGTGTCCTTGTGCCACCCTTGGGCACCACTGTCCACCCATGTGCAGCCCAGTGCAGGCCTGTGTGTCACTACCCTCGTGCAGCATTGCATTGTGCATTCTTGTGCATCCCCATGCACACTTGTGCATCCTCCTGCATGCTTCTACATCCCTGTGCATGCTCATGGATCATAGTGCATCCTCCTGCATCCTTCTGCATCCCTGTGCAGCCCTGCATCCTTCTGCATCCCTGTGCATCCTCCTGCATCCCTGTGCTTGCTCATGGATCATAGTGCATCCCTGTGCATCCTGCATCCTCCTCCTGCATCCTCCTGCATCCCTGTGCATGCCTGTGCATCCTTGTGCATCCTCCTGCATCCTTGTGCATGCTCATGGATCATAGTGCATCCTCCTGCATTCCAGTGCATCCTCCTGCATGCTGCTGCATCCCTGTGCATCCTCCTGCATCCCCATGCATCCTCCTGCATTCCAGTGCATCCTCCTGCATCCTTCTGCATCCTCCTGCATCCCCGTGCATCCTCCTGCATCCCTGTGCATCCTCCTGCATCCTCCTGCATTCCAATGCACCCTCCTGCCTCCCCACACACACCTGTGCATCCCTGTGCATGCTCCTGCCTCACTGCAGCCTCGGTGCCCCCCATTTGGTGCCCCATCCTCTCCCTCTCTCTCTCTGCAGTGCTCTGCCCGACCTGACGCGGTGCTGCCCCCACACTCCCACCCCGGCGCCTCCAAAATGGGGCCAAACCCGAGGAAAAAGGGTCACCCACCCGTGGCTGCCCCACCCCGCACTCCCCCCTTTGCACAGCTGGGAATAAAGAATTCCTTACATTAATTAGGCAACTGGTGTCCAGTGTCTGTGTCCCCCCTTGCTCATGGCGGTGCTTCGCAAATTTTTGACAGGCAAATGACGCTTGTAAGCAAAAAAATCCCAACCCAGACTTAGCTGCAGTGCTCACGAATATTCTGGGATCTATAAAAACCACAAACCTCTGGCTGACGACCTGCTGGGTGCTCAGAGGCAGCTGCAGCTGCCACCATCCGAGGGGCAAAATTCAGATTAAATTCCATTCTCGGGGATTCTCCCCATTTTTTCGTTTTTCTGTGTCCCGATTTTCTGCTAAAAACTTGTGCAAACATCACCCAGAAAATCAACCCATTATTAAGGAATGGCTCATTAAGGGACAGGGGGGCTTCCATCGCTTCCGTTTGGGGGAGAATTACTCTATTTTGGGGTTTATCACTCATTTTGGGGAAGAGTGCCTAATTCGGGGGTTGTTGCTTGTTTTTGGAGAGTGTTGTCCATTTTGGGGCAAATTCAGTCATTTCGGGGGAAGTCACTTATTTTGAGAAGGACCACTCATTTCCAGAAGGACCAGTTTGGGACAGCAACCTTTGGGGGCATGTCACTCATTTTTGGGGAGAATTTTTGGAGAATACAACTCCTTTTGGGTTGAGCACCCATTCTGGGGGAGAATCACTCATTTCAGGGAGAGATTAGCCCCTTTTGGGTCATCATTTGATTCTGAGCAGCGTCCCTAATTTTTGGAGACCATCACTCATTTTGGGGTGAGCATCACCCATTTTATGGTTATCTGGAACACTTTGGGGGAGTTTCTGGGGGAGAATCACTCATTTTTGGAGAACACAGCTCCTTTTGGGGTGTGCATCACTGGTTTGGGGGGTCTACCATTCATTAGTGGGCAAAATCCCATTGGAGCTTGTTTGAGGGGGGAAATTTTCATTTTTGGTGGACCATCAGTTTTGGAAGTATAAATCTAATTTTTTCCACATCTCCAAATTACCATTTTGGGTCTATCCACCCATTTGGAGGGTGAATTATTTTTATGAGGGGAGTTTTGCCCATTTTGGGGGGTTATTCCTGCATTTTGGGACTTCTCCACTCAAAGGAAGAAGCTGCCAAGAAAATACAGGTGCGACCCCTCATCTTGTAGCACTTTATAATAAATGGCCAGGAATTAATACTAAATTACAATGAATCCTTTATGAAATTACAGATTACATTCACGCCAGATCAGTATCCAAAAAGAGGCATTTCTGCCCATTGCATCACTTGTGTTTTTTATCCCAGCTCTTGTTCAGGTTCTTTTGTCAACTCTTCAAGAGCCAGGGGAAAAAAAAAGATAATATGGGCAAAAAGCCACCAAGAAAATGATCCTTCTCCTAGAATCTCACATTTAGAGCAGGAACCTGCAGAAGATAATTCCTTTATTTTTGCCCTGGTTTGCTTTTGCATTTCCTCCCATGCCACATTTTAAGGCGAATACACCCTTTTGCTAGCATTTAAAATAAAAAAACCCAAAATACAGGGTTTTTGGCAGTTGCCCTCCCCCACAGGGCTAAAGCTCCACCACTTTCCCATGTGGAGGGACAATACCAGGGAGAAATCATCTTTTAAGCAACAATACTTATTTTCCTTCCACCCAGGCGAGTCTTGGGCATCGCCATTCGATTTTGGGTGAAATCTTGCATTTCTTAAACCAATTTATTCCCCATTTTTAACTAACTCTGTGCCAAAATGCCTTGGAAAAGTTTTACTTCCGGCAGCCTTTGCCCCAACTCTGCGTCCAATCTCAGCCCTTAAGGACGAGAATGGGGCGAGTTGGATTTTTTTTCCAGATTCAGCAGAGGTTTTAGCACATAAATTAAAGGATTTGGAGGAATTTCCTCCCTTTTCCAGAAAAGTTGTGTCCAGAGTCACCAAACAGCCTCGGCATCGGGGCCAAAGTTGGGAGGTTTGGGCAATCCCATGAGTCGAGCACCAAACCCTCCTTGGATATAGCAGAATTTGCACTCGTTGATTATTTTCCTTCCCCCTCCGTGCCAGTATTTATGCCTGTGAATGACCTTTCTGGGGAAAAAAATCCAAAAAGCATCAAGTCCTGGGGTTGGTTTGGCTTTTCTGTGCACCAAGAAATCCAAGGGATGGACGCAGTGGCCCGCCCGCCACTGCCCAACAGCATCCGAGCGTCACGTGGGGAAAACAACTTTCCCTAAAAATGCTTTTGCTTACCAAAAAAATGAAGGGAAAAAGGAAAATAAAACCTGAAATAAAAGGTTAATCTGGCCACAATATGTGCCTTGTAAACGTGTGTCCTTCACTTCCGTGCACTGCCGTGGTGGTCCCCGTGCTCCTGTGGGCAGCCGGGGCCTCTGCCAGTGCCACCAGTTTGCTTTTTTCTCACTAATTTCTTCTTCTTGCCTTTTTTTTTTTTGCATTTCGGGGGGAATTTTGTGTCTGGTGCTGTTAATGATTTGGGAGGGTGCAGGAGGAGCTATTCCAGTGAGTCACTGTGGTCCAAACCAAGGTCAGCACCAGGTGCTGCTGGGAGGCCACCAGGCTCTTCCTCCAGCTCTTCCTCCTCTTCCTCCTCCTCCTCCATCTCGTCCTCGTCCTCCTCATCCTCCTCCTCTTCCTCAGTGCCATCCAGGGAGTCGTCATGGGCTGCCAGCATCGCCTGCTGCATGGCCATGGTGGCAGTGGCTGATGAGAGGGGTTGGAGGTTGTCCATGTTGAGCGAGCCTGGAATTAAAAGTACAGAAATAAGGGCTAATACAGAAAGGACAAAAGAAGTGCATAAACCAAGAACAATTCAAGTGAAAAGCTTGGAGAGCTTCACCCACAGGGTGTCCCACCTACCCCAGTCACTCCCCAAGGTCTAATCCTTAATTTTTTTTTTTGCTAATGCATCATTAAATAACAAGAAAACTTAGTTCTGAGCAAGTAGATGCCCAAATTGGTTGGACAGATCTTCTCTTCATCTTCTCTCAAGTCCTACCTTTTCTTCTCTTCATCTTGTCTGGTGTATGTTCATTTCTGCTCTCTTCATTTTCTTTATCTCTTCTTTGTTCATCATCTCTCTTCATCGTCGTCGTCTTCTCTATTCTTCTCTTTATTTTCATCACCTATTTTCATCTTCTCTCTTCCCATTTTGTATCAGTCTGTCTTCTCATCTCCATCTTTCCATGTCTCCCCTCCCTCCCTTCCCCAGCTCCTCAGGAGATGACCCAAGCCATGATCATCGCTGTGGTGGCCAACTGGAAGCACCTTCTTGCATGGCCCACCTCGTGTGTTTCCCCACAGCTCAATAAAGCGCTCTAGAAATTACCAGTGAAGGCCATAATTAATGCATGGCCACTCCTTCCTGGAAGGGCAGGAGCCACTGGGGCTTGTCCTTACCATCAGGATTTGTCCCTGAATTGCCACCCTGCTGCTGCAGGACGCCGGCGGCGATGGAGTTGGGCCAGAACCGCTGCGTGGGCCGGTGCTGGGATTTGATTTTCTTGGCTTTGGGGGCTGGGTCCGGGTTGCTGGCGTCGAGCATTGGCTGCAGGATGCGCCGCCGGGCGTTTATGAACCTTCCCATGGAAAAGAGAGAGCACTGGAGTGAGAGTTGTCACACCAACACCCACTTAAAACAACATTATAGCAAATCGATGAGTTGCCATTTAATAATAATAACACTTTAAGAAAGCAACTTCATGGTTCAAAATGCTGGGGGTTTTTTATTTTTTTATTTGCCTGTGGCACTTATAGCTCTGCATTAATTTTTCCTGATGAGTTGGGATTGTGCTGCACAATGGATTTGCCAGGAGAGGGCACTGAGACCTTGCAAACCTTAGTGCTGACACTAAACACAACCGAGCTCATCTCCCAGAAATCCCAGAGTCACAAAATCACAGGATATGCTGAGTTGGAAGGACTCACTGGGATCATTGAGTCCAGCTCCTGGCCCTGTGCAGGACACCCCAAGAATCAGCCTTAACAACCCAACTTCCCCTCCCAAAAAGCATTATACAGCACCAAAACAGGGTGAAAAAGGTCCTAAAGCCAGCAAAATGACTGGGTGGGCCACCAGTACATGCTCACCAGTTGTTGACTTGCAAGAGGGTCAGGTTGGTTTGGGCAGCAATTTGCCTCTTCTCATCCTCTGTGGGGTAGGGGTGCTGCAAAAAAAGAGAGATGCGGTAGCAAGATTGCATCCCTGCATGCAAGATGTCATCCCTGAGTGAAAAACAATGAAAACCTGCCTCTTTTTTATCTCCCACCCTAAATTTGGTGGCTTCTTGCATTTGCTAAATGCAAGATTGAAGGGTGGCATCCAAGAGCATCAAGATTTCCTTGGGTGCACTTAGGGCTTCTCCAAGGCTTTCCATCAGATGCTTTCCTTGAAGGAAAATGTTCTTGGGGTGTTTTTAACTCCAGCAATTTTGCAGTGATGGTTGTTGGTAAACATGGGATTCGTGCTTCAAAACCCACAATTATTATGGTCAGAGGCATCAATAAAGCACCCTGAAACATCTGCACTGGGAACCACCAGCACTGAAAGCTTCAGCAACCTCCTTCCAACTGTGCTAAAATGCTCTTTTCCAACCCCAGAAATGAAATTATTATCAAACCAGCCCCACATGCCACGTTTTGGAGCCCCAAGCCAGTGACAATTACCATGACTTGTTTTTCAGCTGTTAGCCCCCAAAACTGTGATTTCCTTGCCACCACCACCCAAAGTCAATGCACACTGGAGATTCACTTCTCACTGGAGCCTTAGTGGTTAAAAATGGCATTTTTTTGGACAGAAATATCCCTTTTTTGGTGTATTATTTCCAGCATTCTTTCCTCCTGCTGGTGCTCCAAAACCTCCAGTAAAATGATGAGCATTTTTGGTTAGAAACCGAATCATCTCTGACACCAGATGGAGAAATCTCATGGGGAAGCCCAAGTCCCTTCTGACCACGAGGACCAGGCTGAGAGCAAAGGTCCAACCATCCAGCAGAAGAATTTCTTTCAGTTTTTCAATTCTGTTTTGGAAATCTCAAATTGTGGAGATCTCCTGGCACCTGGTGGAAAATTGCTTTGCAGTTTCTGGTCTGTGAAGTCCTTTTTGTGCCTGCAAATCTGTGGTTCTGCCCTCCAGAAACACAGGAGATGCCCGACACAGCAACGCTCTTGTCCTCATTGCAGTAAATCCAGATTTTTCCATTAAAAAAAAAGGCTGGGAAGTTCCCAACCTGCTGCTACTTCATGTCCTGGCTGACTTTTCCACAAGTTGCTCCTTGGAGCTGTTGCCTTCTGCATTACTGATGCCTTGGGGATCTCCCACCACTCTGTCTTCCTGGAGAGCCAGTCTTCGCAACCAGTTTCCAAGTGATTTCTTGGCTGAATTATGCAGGAAAAAATGTGGGATTTTTGGCTTTTTGCCCTTCTCCCAGCCCTGCTGATGAGGGAGAACTCTTCATGCACAAAAATATCCAGTTTGCATCTAAGCTTCCATCTCCAATCCCCCCAAATGGGGTGATTTTGCAATTCTGAGTTTTGACTGATGGCTGATGGGCTACAACCCTACCTGTGAGCAGCTCTCACATTCCAGCTTGCTAGAAAATGATATTTTGGAGCTGTTAACTGCAAAAAAAATACTCAATTATCCATCTTCAAAAAGTCATGGGAGTCCCCTTCTAGATTTGTGTGCTTCCTCTTGCCTTAAGGGAATATTTTTTCCCACCTGCAGTGACAATGGTCGTTCCCAAAACACTCCCAAAGAAACAAACCACTTTGCACCTCCAAACACAAATTCAGACAAACCACCACCTGGATTTGAGAATTTCTGGACTTTTTGTCCTTTTTCTCCCATCTTGCAGGGTGTTTTGGTGGCTGTGGTGCTCACCATGAGATGCTGGAAGAGCCATGAGCGCATGATGTTGGTGGCGTGTTTGGGCAGGACGCCGCGTTTGTTCTTGGACTTCTTGTCCTCACCATCAAGGAGGGAGGTGAGATCCAGGTTCACCTGTCAGGGGAAAAGGAATGGGGAGAGAATTGGTTGAAAATGGTGATGGGCAACCCAAAAAATGAGCAAAACCAACCCAAAATGGGAGTGGGATGAGTGAAAAAAACTGGCACTTATAGGAGCATCCAAAACCCATTTCCTGCTCCATCAAATCTGCATAAATGCAGATTTTCTTCCAGGATTTGTATTTTTTACCTCCATTTTTTTTTTGGTTAATGCTTTGCAAGGGGTAATGGCACTGTTGGGGAGTGTGGTGATGATGCCATGATCAATTTTGATGTGTGCTTTAGGAGGAAAACACTTTTACGTGAAAAAATAAAGTAAAAAACCCCCAAACCTCATAAAAATATTATTTTCTCAACTGAAAGTTAAAAAAAACCCTGCCACTCACCAACCCCTTGCAAACCCATGTTCCTCACCCAGCTGATTTCCACCACAAGGAGGGAGATGCCCATTGAGCCAAAATTTGCTTTTTGCCCCCCAGAAATGAAAAAGAAGCATCTTGCTGCAAGAGAAGTTTTAATGAGGATTCAGGAACCAAACTGAAATCTAAGCACTTGAGTTAAAAAGGGATTTTTTTTTTTCCCCAAGTCTTCATCAAAACACTTCTCCTGGATGAATTAAACATCAGGCCAGCAGGTCCCTGTGATTCCCCTGGGCTCCAGCTGAATAAATCATGCCAGTGGCACAGGAAAAGCATCCAAAGGTGCTTGTCCAGGCTCTCTCCCTGCCCCAGTACTCCCTGTGCACATGTTTTTCCCACCACAGGGGGTTTTGCTGCAAGATTTAAACCTGCAATGGAGAAATGTTATAGAAAGAAAATTTTTAAGCATTGCACAGGCAAAAAAAAACCTGCCTGGGAGGTGCCACCCCTTTTCAAAATGCTGTTTATTGATTGTTTTATAAGAGGCTCCTGCAATTAAAATGGGGCATTTCAGAAATAATGGGGGTGAATTTCTGCTGCTGTGCCCCCAGGAAGCAGTTATAGAAATTGATGGGATTTTTTTTCCCAAATTCCTGGGGTTGGGAAGAGCTCATGGTCAAGTTGTGCAATAAATCCAGCTCTGCTCCAAATCATTGTCTCACTGCAAGAATGCAGGGATCATTGCATAACTCATTGCAATGTCAGGGGGAAAAAAAGGAATCAAACCAGAGCAAATGGCTGAGAAATATCCCCAAATTCAGAGAGAAAGACCTAAAAATGAGCCTTTCCCACAAGTGCCATGATTGCTGTGCTGGGCAGGCAATGCCAGTGATCCCAGATCTATAATATATCAGCAATAATATCTGTCCTGTCCTATCCTATCCTATCCTATCCTATCCTATCCTATCCTATCCTATCCTATCCTATCCTA
>VZSE01001009.1:10554-59322 GCA_013398275.1 Promerops cafer | reverse complement strand
AAATAAAATAAAATAAAATAAATAATGTTATTTTATAACAATAATATAAGCATTGTTATTACTTCTTAGGTCATTGCTATAATTTGTTAGGTACCCCAAAGGCACCTGGCAGATGGGTTTAATCAACGTTTCTTGCTAATCAAAAATTTAAGACTACTCCAAGGATTGAATTTATGGAGAAATGGGGGGGTTCTGCCTGCTGCAGTGCAAAGTTCTGGCTAAAACTGGAGCTGGGGAGGCCTTACCTGGGCATTGGGGATCTGCAGGGCACCAGGGGTGATGGCTTGGGCGAGGACCTGGCCCTGCGACGTCACCATTGTCACGGGCTGGTACAAGGCTCCACCTGGGGGGAAAATCCACATGTGGGGGTACCCAAACCCCCACATTTCCAGCTGCCCACCACCTCCCCTGCGGTGCCTACCTGGCACGGCGGGCGAGCTGCTGCCAGTGCCCATGGCCAGGTTGCCTGGGGGCAGCGTGGCCGCGGGCACCACGATGCCCGGCGGGGGGTTGGACGCCGGCGGCAGCGCCGCGGGAGAGCTCTGCAGCATCTCCTGCACAAAAAAGGAAATACCAGACCCGTCAATTTTAGCATGAAAGTTTTATGTTTTTCCACCCCCCGCCCCGCAGTTTTGGGGTTTTTTTTACTCTGGTTTTTCGACAGGAAAAATGGCAGAAAACGTGGGGTTTCGGTTTGTTGCAAGTGCAAAGGAAAGATGGAAAAATAAGGATTTATGCTTTGCAAAGCCCCCATTTAGCATCTTCTCCAAGCTTGTTTTCTTTGTGCAGTCAGTCTTTTCCATTAAAAAAATGAAAGGGGGGAAAAAGATCATGAGGGACCAAAAGGAATTTCTTTTACCTTTTTCTCTCTAAACATTTCTATTTTTTTTGGTGCTTTGACTGGGACTGGATGATGCCACCTTTGCTAAAATTCAGGGTGAGCACCACGGTTTCCCTTAGAGTAAAATAATGACATTAATAATAATATAACCCTATTGCTATCATTTCTTGCAGATTTAAGCTAATTTCTTGCAAAAATGGCCATTTTTTTGAGCCAAAAGATGTAATTTTCCTTTAAGGCCCATCTCTGGAGCAACCACCAAAAGACCCCAAAAGGGATGATTATTTGATTATTTATTTTAATTTTTAAATGACTATTTGAGTATTTAATGTGACATTTTGGGAAGGAAGGAGTGCCAAAATGAGGCTATGGGGGGAATACAGGGCAATGTACTCCAAGCTTCCACATGGGCAGGGTTTTGCAAATAATATTGGCAATATTGATAAAATGACCATTTTAAAATAAACCAAAGATAACTACATCTCTCTAATTCACCCAACTGGAATGAAAATAAAACTGCACTTATTTTTTTGTCCCTTTTCTACTGACTTTCCCATTCTGCATCACTCCCCTGGTGTCCAGCTGGTTCTCAAGTGTTGAACATAATGCCAACAAAGGGGATTTTTTTCACCTTTTAATTCATTTTTCCTACATTTTGATGCATTTCATCAAGAATCCTATTATTTGTGTTAAGAAAAGAGAACTTCCCTGGATTATTGATGTGCAATGGAAAAGGCAACCATGAAGATGTGACCTGGTGGGAAAAGCTGCAGCTCCCTTTCCCTGGGTGACAGAACTCCAGAGATGGACTCTGAATGCACCAAATCCATTCATGTCACCCCAAGGCCTGGCTGTGCTGTGCCATGGGGACTTGGGGTGCTCTGTCCCCTCATCAATGCATTTCCCACTGCTGGTTGGGGGAAACCTGAGGTCTGTTCCTTTTTTCCCCCCTTCTCCCCATCACTTCATGCAACTTTTCCCCCCATCAATCCCCCTGCTTTGCCTGTGCCATCATTCTCAATAAATTTCATGCTTTTGCCATTAAAACCCCCTTATGGCACTTTCCCCTCCTGTGATGCCAATTCCAAAATGTTGGAGCCAATGCCTCTGCCACAAGTTACTTTTGTTATTTTTCTAATCTGGAGATTTTGCTGCAGTTGCTGTGAATTTTTCATTAGCTTCCCAGACATTTCTTTCCATAGCTGAATTAATTTAAAAAATGCAAATATGTCTGTAAAATACTTGTGCTTTTTTTTTAGTATTCCTTCCCCACCTCCAGTCTTCTGGGGGATGTAGTTTTCAGTTTGAGAAATGAATATTTCCCAGGATATAGAGAGCAAAAATCAGTCTTTTTGGCACACTCTTGGATTTGGCCCTGGCAAAGGATCCAGCTGATAAACACGGTGGAAATATTAATAAAAACCCAAATGTGGTCCAGGAGAACAGCTGGATATGGCCAGGTGCAACCAGAAGTTTGGAGCAGCTTGAAGACCTCTAGCTTTCCTCCCCTGCCTTTTTTCCATGCTTCTTCCTAAAGAAGGGTATCCAGAACACCATTTTTGGAAGTGCATTGGAATTTGGAATATCAGAAAACGGGAACAAGAAACTGCTGTTTCCAGAGACAGTGGTCAAAGCCATTTTCAACAGTATTTTGTGATCAAAAAAAAAGGGGGCCTTTGTTTTTGTGGTGTAGAGGACAACTCTCCCAAAACACCATCTCACTGATGTCCAAAAAGGCAGAATATTGGTAATTATCAGAAAGATCTATTAAAGGAATTAATGGTCTTTCTGCAACAGAACTGCGAACCCAAAGTGACCCAATGGAAGTGGAGGCTCCACCTTCAAATAAATATAGAGAGATATCTCCAAGAAGATTTTAAAAAATAGATTTTGCATACCAATTGCCTCAGACTGCAAATGTCAGCCAAATTCTGTTAGGCTTGGCAGTTTTGCTGCAGCGGAAAATATTTTATAATTTTATATTTGATTTTTTGAGACTCAAGGAAGTTCATAGAATCACAGAATGGTTTGGGTTGGAAGGGACCTTAAAGCTCATCTTGCTCCAACCCCTGCCATGGGCAGGGACACCTTCCACTGTCCCAGGTTGCTCCAAGCCCCATCCAACCTGGCCTTGGACACTTCCAGGGATGGGGAAGCTTCTCTGGGCACCCTGTGCTGAAATGCTTTTGGCAATTTTGAAATCTGAGTGTGAAAAAAAATGCATCACTAGGTGTCTCTGCAGACCCACATCTCAGCACTGATCAACAGCAAAACATGATTTCTCCAAATTAAAAGTCACTTCAATGAAAAAAAATACCTGGGACATGACACAAATAAAACCCCTTTCTTAAAATAAGGAAAATGTCCAAGTGCCAAATTGTAAGGAAGTGCTAAAATTCAGTGCTACCTGAGCTGCTGTCCTTGCCCTTGTGCTTTGTGACACAGACATTCATTTTTGGGTGGTACATGATGTGTCAAAATGTCTGTCTCATCCTAGCTCTGAAAATTACTTGTGCTGGGGGGAATTGGGAGTAGTTGGAGAAAAAGAAGAAACCCATGGGTTTGCCAAGAAAGAGCTGGCCAAACTCAAAGCCATGTCAGATAATCCATAAGGCTCCTCTGTGAATGGATGGGTAGATGGAGATGAGAAAAGAGTTGGCTTTAAAAAAAGAGAAACCCAGGGCTGATCACAGGGCAAACTTGGATAATTTAAGATCTACATAGAGAAGCACTGCATTGACTTCCACCAAACCAACTGTCCACCTCCAGCCACCAGCAGCCTGGGCCAGTGGAAGGTGTCCCTGCCCATGGCAGGGTGCTGGAACAAGATGGGCTTTAAGGTCCCTTCCACCCCACACCATTCTGTGATCCTGTGGAGAAGTAATCTGAGAAGAAGAAATGCTGTCCTGAAAATGCCCGTTCAAACACTGCCAATCTGAAACGAGAGCTGGAAAATACAAAATTTGATTCCATTTAAATGTCCCTGGCAGCACAGTGTGGCTGGTTTTGCAACTGGTTTTTTCTTGTAAGTGGAGAACAATGAGGACCCTTTTGATGTCGAAGGAAAGCTGAAGTTAAGCATTGATTTAAATTGGTTTCCTCCCTCTTCCATGAAAGAAGGATCTCCCCTCTCCCATCCTGGCTAAGAAAAAGCTAAAAATATACTCATTAAATAAAGGGAGGGGGCTAAAAAGGGCCCAATGAGGACTTGAGGTAGAAGAATGAAGGCAAGTGAAAAGCAACCAACAAAAATAGAAGAGGAATTGCTTGGTGGACTTGCAGGACAAAGAGGCAACAACTCAATCATACGACAAAGCAAAGCACAAAATGTGGAAGCAATGGAGAAAAGAGGGTACAAAAACCTTCGTAAGGTAATGAAAGTTTGGGGAAGACTCATCACATGGGAGAACCCCATTCTTGTCACCCAAACTTGGCCAACACCAGGAATCATCTCTGGACCTGGCGACATGAGAAGATTTCAGCAACAGTCAAAACACCTTGTCTGAGTGTTCTCTCATCTTCCCATCATCTCAGACATCTTGCAGCTCCAAAAATTCTTGCATTTTCCATCTTAGAAAGCAGAAATAACAGCAGGCGAAGGACCACCCTTTTTGGATACACCAGGGAAATCCAACAGATTGTCCTGTGATGACATTTTGACAGGTCCAGGCATTGTTTTCCCAGTTTTGGTTGATATCCTTGTTATTGTGTGTCCATAATTTTTTAAACATGTCCTGTGGTAAACTTAGCCAACAACTGAAATATTTCACTTTCATGGCAAACTTAGTGTATCTCAACACAAAATGATTGACGCTCCTTCCAAACCTTAAGAAAACCTATTTGCTGAGAAAGTTCCTTCATTGATACTAATTACATTTCATTATTTAGATTTTTTTAAATCCTACATTAATGGACTATTTGTTCTTGTACCTCCCCTCAGCATGAAACCAACAGGCCGATAATTAGAGAAATCATCCAACTTGCCATTTTTTAAGCACCAATCCCACGGTTTTTCAGCTGTCTGGAGCATCCTTAACCTCTAAAACTCAACTGATGGATATAGAGAATTTCCCCCCTTTTTTATCCACGCAAACTCAAGTATACTCAAAGAGTTGAAGCACTCAAGCACTTGACATGGCGTAGTTGGACACAGAAAATATTTGCCATTGTATTGTCACCTGTCTGCCATCCTTATCCCATGACCAGATGAGATGGTGGCTCTTTTGTGGTCCATCAACATGAATATTTCAGCTCCACCTGCTGAAAACCCCTCAGTGGCTGAGCCAACATTTCCCCTCCAGTTGGGTCTTTCCTGGGTGTGTTCCCGTTTATTTCACAACTGCCTCCAAATCCTCACTTGAATTCCTCAACTTTCAACTCTGGCCCAGAAGGGAAATGTCAGCAGCTCGAGGTTTCCAGGAATCAGAAGCACTTGGTACCTCTCCATGGGCCTGATTATTTTCCAAAGACTTGTGCTAATTTTCTGATATGATCCCCACCTCTTTGTGAGACACTAAATCCTCATTACTTTTCCTGACCGATGCATTCTAATTAGATCAACACTTTAANAAAAAAAAAAAAAAAAAAAAAAATGGAAGGAGGGGAAAAAAATTCACAATAGCCACAGGACGGCTTTCCATCTCATTAACTCCCTCACTTATTATTTTCATGAAAATTACTGATAAAAAACGTGCATCTCCATTTGCTGGGACCGGGAGCTTTGTCGGCTCATATCTAACATCTCTCTCATCACCCGGGATGTGAGCTGTTGCCATGGCAATGCACAATAATAGAAACTAATAAATTACAAACGAGATGCTCGTTGAGCAATTATTGTTCTCTTTTATGCAAGTGTCTTGCTAATTTTGATCATAAGGAATGCTTCCATAAAGCAGCGAAGGGATAATAAGTCTATTTCTAGAGATTATTAGAATATAGAGTGAGGATGGGGTTTCTTAGATCAATGATTAAGTGGTTTGGTGCTTTCAGGGAACCCAAATAAGAAACTGAACTTTTATGGGGGGCTTTTCCCTCATCATGCTGGGAGCTTCAAACTCTGCAGCACCTGGAGCTGAGCTGCTAAAAATGGTATTTTTTTTCCTTTCCATCACCTTAAAAATGCCCCAAAAGCCCTAAGAAGGCCCCACCACCTACATTCTTTTTAGGGAGAACCCCAGGAGCTGCCTAGGTTTTTTTGGGTTCGCTGCAGTTGTTTCTGGTGGGATTGTGCAACCCTAAATTCCATTTTTCTACACCAAAAACCAAATATCTGAGAGAGAGAAATGCCCTAGGGGAACACAATATAGCATCAAGTTTTTTGGCATGCAACCAGCCAAGATTTATTCCCTGCACTGCAGATGCACATGAAAACCCCAACCCATGGGCAGATTCTTTTCTGAATATTGAGTTACAGCCCCTTATTTTGCCCCAAAAGCCACCAAGGTTCAACCTGGTTTGGCTACTTCAGTTGATATTTCTGCAGTTCTCAGGCATTTCCTTGTACTCTTCCACTATGCTTGAGGACCAAATGTCTTCTTCTCCCAGCTAAAATCCAAATTATGCAAAAGAAGAAGTCAAGGGAACGTTGATCATACTGGGGGAGAACTGCAAGATGTGCTGAGATACAAAAAGAAGCAGTGAAGCCAGAAAGGGTTATCTGAGACCCAAAAATCCTTTGAGCTGCCTTGAAACAAAAAGTGAGAGAGAAGCAATGAAGAAAATCCTGATGCTTCTGTCCTTTCTGCCAATAAATAGCATTTTTTCATTAAAAAATGCAACTTTCTTGTTTATATTCCCATACATTCGCACGGCTCCCTTGCCCTCACATTTAATTGCTGCAACATTAGAGTTTAGGAGTCCTTCACTCCCTCTCCTGCAGAGCCACAAACATTGGGGTTGCAGCTCTGCCAACCCATGAAAAAAAGGACATAAAAAAAATTAAAATAAAGAAAAAAAAAAGTCACCACAGCACCATTTATTGCACTCTATGAGCAAGGTACAGGATTTTTTTTTAATTCTTGGGGATGGACTCCGATGACTTTTCAGGAGGCCACAACTCTTGTAGAGCAAGTCTGAAACCTTGTTGGCCCAACTCCCTGTTGGCCAAAGGGCAACCATGATTATTAGAGAGGAATATTAAGGCATTACCTGGGGGTGGAGGCTGATGGAGGAGGGGTTGGGGGAGTAGGGCCCCCCCAGGTCATTCCTGAGTAGGTTGTCACTGTGCATCTTGGTTTTGAGGCAGGTGATGTAACGGTTGCAAAAGTCCTTGCACAACTCATTGACCTTCTCCAGCTCCAGGAGGTGGATGCGCAGCACCTGGATCGCCTTCACCATCTACGCAAGGGCACAAGGTCAAAATCAATATTCTGCCCCAAAATCTAACGTAGAACTGACCCCCTACAGCAGAATGAAACTCATTTCCTTTCTCAACACACACACACAAAAAATGAATATTCTTGCCCAAAACCCATCCCAGAGCCCGTCCCTCTGCATATCTGCATCCCTTTTCCTTGCCCATCAATCATAACTCTGAGATCCAAGAGGAAAAAATTCACCAAATTCACCATTGCCTTCATGGGAATTGCTCCCCATGCCCCCAAAAAAAGTACAAGCCAAGCCCCTCGTTGTTGAAAAGTGTTTGGTTATTCTCTGGAGGCCACTTCTTCTAACAAGATTACGGGGCTGCAACTCAGCCGTGAGCTGTTGCTGGTGCAAAGCCTGGGCCTCATTAAAACGTACCCCATAAACCTTAAAAAATTTACACATAAAACATTCCTTTCACCGAGCTGAAACCTTAAGTTTTACAGCCGCTGTTTGAAATCTTGCATAATATATAAAATTTCAGCTATTCACTCCGGGGCAATAAATCCGGTTTTATGTAACAAAGCGTCTTTGCATTTCAAAGAGTGTTTTTAACTTGCAAATTTTAGTGGTCATCTTTACAAACTGCAACTTGCCATGGTTGGGAAATATCCTGAAAAATCCAGGGCCAAACTCCAGTGGCAGCTCCACAACAGAGAAAGTGAATTTTTGGTTGGTGAACAACATGGATGATGGGTTGAGGCTGGAAAAATCTTTTCTTTAGCACTTTTTTTTTCTTTTTTCTTTTTTTTTTTTCTTTTTTTTTTTTCCTCCTCTGCAGTTGACACAGGCAAAGCACAAGGTGGAGTGCCCAGCATTTCCACATCCTCCCAGGGCTCACCGGCCATGAAAGTCAATATTCAAGGGCAAAGGCAAGAAGACCTGACACATATATGTAAAAAAATAAATCTCTCAATTATCTCAGCTCATTTGCTTAGGGTCTCATTTTATGTCCCTGCTCCGCTGCGCCGTATATCTGTCCGGATAAAGAGTTACAGTCCGATGGCGTACGTGCGCGGGGTTGTAAAAAATACAGATGCTGAATTAATTGACTGTGTGGCACTCGGCAGCTGATTGAGTTGATAATGGTGAGATCTGACCTTTTTCTAATTTCTAATTATGTGCATCTTGGCAGCGAGGAATACATGACTCTTATTCTAATGATAGCTAATGCCACTGGCCTTTTCAGCCCTGCTGTGCCATCACCAATTTCTGGCAAACGGGTGGCGTTAAAAAAAAAAGAAAAACAATGCCCAAAAAATAATAACAACAAAAAAAGGGACAATGTAAATAGGGGAAAAGTGTCAGCTCAAGAACAGGTTGAAATGTTGGGGTTTGAGCCCTGCAAGACTTTTTAACCCAAAATTCCCTTCAATTAGTGCCTCCCACCAACAGGAATTTGCTTCTCCAGCATCATATCAGCCATGTCCTCTACCTTGATGCAGGTTATCCACACTGAGGTGGATGGCTCCTCCTTTTTTGATGGAGTTCTGGGCATTGGATAGAAAATATACATGCAGCTATTTCCTAGATCTAGGGCAAACCCAGATAAACAGAGATACAGCTAATAAAGAAAGACATAGCAACATACATAGAAATATATGAGTATGAACGTATCAAGTGCTGCAAGTTGGATTGATCCCATGGGATCAATGGGATCAATCCAACTGCCCATGGCCCAATTGCACCTTGGCAGCAAGAGTTGCTTCAGAATATGCAAAAAACCCATGATTTCTGTGTTGTAGGGGTTTATTAGAAACCACAAAAAACCTGAAAGGAGACAGTGTGGATACATGTCCTGCACTATTTGCTGGTGATGTTTCATCTTGATATGTACAGAAATAGGTTTTCTTTTCCCAAAATCTTAGATTTTTTTTTCCCTCACCTGGCTCCATTTCTCTCCTCCTACTAGACCATTACACCCATTTTTATGCAATTTAATGCAATGGGGGTTTGTTGGTGCACCTCAGCACTTATTCAGTCCAAAACCAGAAATAATCCAAAACATTGGTTGGGTTGTTGGTTTGGTTTTGTTTATTTTTTTTTAAATTGCTTTTCCTAGAGTGATTTCTGTTCTTGACTACAAGTTACTGCAAAATGGGTTTAGCAATATGCAAAAGGGGTTTTGCCTGGCCTGCAAATTTTTTGGAGGGCATTCCACAGACTCCTGGTTTAGGGATGTTAAAGAACTCTCCTTCACACAACATGTGGGATTTTACTTCACCTTGAAATCCACTCTTGCTTTTTAAAAAAAAAACAGTAGTTCTTGCACTTTAGATGAGTTTTGCTAGTTCCTCCCTTTGTGATACGTCATCCTTCAGATATCCTTGATATCTGTAATACTTAAAAAAAGTAGCCTGTGAATTGCCTGATTTTGCTTCTTTTTTTGGGATGGAAATCCCTCTGCTATGTGTCCCAGGGAACACATAACCCCCCAGGGAAGGTATTTTGCTGTTTGCATCATCAGAGGTGCACAGAATTCCCTCTTCAGACCTTGAAAATTTGCTTGTGGAGCATCAGGATGGTGTCACGAACTTGTCTACCCACATGTTTGCCATGGAGACAACGTTTGGATGCTTTCTGGACAAAGTAACAGGATTTGGGGGTATTTCCTGAGGTCCACACAAGAGAAATCCGAAGCAGAGTCTTCTGAGGCACCTTCCAGTACCAATGGATGCAGTAGGAAATTTGAGTTGATGTGGCAGGGAATCCACCAAAACCAGTCCAAGTGTTCCAAACTGTTGATATTCATTACATTATGGAAAAAGCAATTATTTTGCCCTGTTTCTAGGACATGAGTTGGCCATGACACTTCAAAGCAGATGGTGCCAGGTGAGAATGCTGACACTACTCCGTGTTGCACTGAGGAGCAGTAATTCCTACAGAGACTGCAAGTTTTGGGGCACAAACCAGCCAGTGATGTCAGCTGTTTTCAGGAACCTCGTTGACCCCATGGAGGTTGTGTGGGACAAGCCAAATGGGGCAGAGGGGCTGTTCTTACAGGGGATCTTCTGGAAAATGTCTCAGAGAAGGTCCTGGAGAAGGTCTTACAAGATTGCCAAGATGACCAACACTACAGAGCCCAGAGACATGGTGGTAGATCTTCATTTCTTCCTCACCCCCTACCATTTCAACACCCCCCAAAAATCATCTGCCAAGCCCCAGCTGCCTATACCAGATTGTCCAGCTCGGGATCGTCACTGAAGAAGGGCTTGTGTTCCTGCTCCTGCTGGTGGACAAAGTTCTCAATGTCGACATCGAAGCTGGCCGAGGTGATGCACTCGGAGCCCTGCGTCGCCTGCTCACACTTCTCAAAGAGCAACGTCAGCAGTGGGAACAGTGGGTGCCTGCAGAGGACAAAGGAGACCATCCATAACACCCACTGGTTTAGGTCCCATGTCCATCTTTACCCATCCATCCATCCATCCATCCATCCATCCATCCATCCATCCATCCATCCATCCATCCATCCCCTCCCAGTCTGTAAGAACCTGTCACTCCCAAGTCATATTGGAAGTGCTCCCTCTACATCTTTTTCAGCAACAAAAAAACCCAAAACCTTAAAAATTGTAGAAGTCACTATCTCCTCCATCGGGCAATGACTTTTTCTGATGTCTCGGTGTTTTCCATCATTGCACCAAAGTCAGCATTTCCTAAATAGGCGAAAAGGCTAAGTCTTGGACATAGCCAAGATGTCCTGGACCCATCTGCTGTCCAAGTGTCTTTTCCTTTCAAGGATGGACATCAGCACCTGCTCATCAATGCTAATATTTTACCTCAAAATGTCTCTGTTGGTTGGAGATGATGGATGGGCAATTCTATCTGCCTGCAGCATCCTATGGACCAACCTTGTTATGGCCTGCTCCTCCACCAAGAGGTCTCTTTGCACCTCTGACAAGTCCACAAAGATGGGTCAAATCCCACTTCTTTCTTACCATGAGATGATCTTGAAAACAAAGATTCATAGTTCTTCTTGAAATTCAGATCTCTCCAATGATGAAGCTAAGTTGATGCAATATAAAGTGCAAAGACACAAACAGCACCAGAGCACGTGGACAATACGGGGTGAAGACCACGGCTTAGGGCAAGCCTCCATGAGCCTCTCCAGCTGTGCAAATTCAAATCAAAAATGTTTTATGGAGTCCTTCCAGGCAGAAACGCAAAATGCTCCTGCAGGAATGGTTTCCCACAGCACTCCAGTTATCCAAGCACAATGGGATTGGCTCCACCATTTTATCTCCAAAAGATGGCCCAAAAGATGATTATGAATCACTTCCTTACAGCCTCTTTGAGTCGGAGTCAGGCGAAGGGGTTAAACCCCTTGGCTAAGTCTTCATTTGCAGCCGCTAATACCACAGCATATTATAGTTTAATCTGTCCTGATCCTGGTTTAATGCAAGATTCACCGAGGCTGGAGCAGAGAGTGGTGGGGGGGGGAAATCATTTCATAATTTCAGTAGCCCCGCCGGAGCTTAGCCAAGGGATATGAAAGGCAAATTCCAGGCGGAAGGTTGAATTATTGGGACTTATGAACCGATGGCACTGCAGCAGGTGCCTGCTGCCATTTCCAGAGCTGCTCCATCAATTAGGAGCAGAGGCATGGAATTACCCCAAGGATGGGGGTTTGGGGAGGGAAGAAGGGGCTTGCAGCCCCTGAGCAATTTGTAGCCCCTTTTCTTTGAGGGGTTGCATTGACCAAGCTGGGGTTAAGGCCAGCATCACCCCGTGCTCCTCAGTATTGATAACGGGGGCAGTGCTGCTCTGGGCCCCCAGGAAGGTTTTGGGGCTGGCAGGGAGTAGTGGGAGGAAGGAACATGGCTGAGGGGAGAATGGTTTGCTTTTCAGCTGAAAATAAAATGGAATAAAAAAATTTAAAATCTGAGATTAAAAAAAAAAAAGAAGAAGAAGAAGTGGAATCCAATCCGATCAAATCCATCGATAAATAAAAAATAAAATTAAAATAAACAAAATTTTTAAAAAATACCTAACAAAATAAAATAACATTAAATTACATTGAACAACAACAACAAAAGAAGAAATATCAAAGTTCTAAAAATATGTATAAAAAAGCCAAAACCACAAGGGGAAATCAGGGGGCCAAGACCCCCAGGGATGGATTAAGGGAGGGCACCAAGGGCACCCTCTGAGAGCAGTCTCGAGGAGTGCTGGAATTTGGGGTTTTGCCAGGAGCTTTATGCTGAACTGTTGTGGAATTTGGGGGGGTTTTGTTATTTTTTCATGGGGAAAAACCCAACCCAAACCACCGTTTTCTCCATTTCCAGAGGAAAGGACAGCCCACCACAGCAGGTGGAGGTTGTGGCATAAAAATGGAGAGCTTCTTGCTATGAAATTTGCACTGGAGGGAATAGATGGATATCCGGGATTCACAGGGGAATCAGTGCATTTTCCCCACTGTGGGTGTTACAGAGGTGGAAAACCACCCCTGTGGTGCAAAGGAGAGTTTTGGGGTAGAAAAATCTGCTTTTACTGATTACAGTTTTGCAAAAGAACACCTGTTTTGTTTAGTTGGTTGTTTTTTTTTTTTTTAACCAGGGAATCCTCCAACTGAAAGGGCTGAACCAGCCCTGACATTTTCCTGCAGGAGAGAGGTCGTTTGCAGCCACTAATAAAAAGGATTCGACACGGGCTAATAAAGAGGAATGAATTCCTCTAATGGCCTAATTTCCCACCTTCAGCAGAGCCAGCAGCACAGCGGGCACATCACAACAGGAATTTTTTTTTTCCTACCCCTTTTCCCCTAAAAAATCCCCAAACAACCCAAAACAAAACAAAAAAAAACCCCCAACCAACAAAAAAAAACCCACACAAAAAGCCCCCCACCAAACTTAATGCAAAGAAATTCAGCCATTTCCCACTTGGAAAAATCCAATTTGTGGTGCTCGGGTGGTTTAAGCATCATTTCCCTTCAGGAGCATCCTCTTTTCTGGTCCAAAATCCATTGGGAAGTCCCAGCCCCGCTGTTGCAGAAAGTCAAGAAAACACTTTAGCTGGGAGAAAATTGCAGCTGAGAAGTGACACTGCTGGACCAGTCCCTGCCAAGCTGCTCCCACACCAAGAAGGGTGGGGAAGGATTTTTTATATTTTTTTTCCCCCTTTTTTCTATTTTTTTTAACGGGTGATAAACCTCCTGCTAGGGCATAAAACCCGGCAGGGTGACTTGTCCATCGGTTTTTATATTTCCCATCACATTTTCCCAGCAATTTCCCTCCAGCTTGATCAACCGACGCTTACAGCCGACGCCTTCTGCCTCGGTGCAATTATTGAAAATTAACAAAAATCCACTGTTTTGGGTGGAGGCAAATGGACCTGGGAGGGCTAAGAAAAATCCTTGTGTGCACTCGATACCTAATGACATATAAACCATCCATTTTAACCACTGGGTAGGGGGATATTCAGAAAAAAAAGGTGAATTTTATGTAAATATATAATGTATAATATAAATATATAGTAGAATATATTTGTTTTAGATAAAAATAGATTTGTGGGGTTGTTTGGGCTAGTACCCAAAAATAAGCATCCAGGTTTGGGTAGTAAGTGCACACATGGAACTGGACAACAATTTCCCCCCACTTTTCTAGGGGGAATACCTCCCATGAGGTGTTTTTTGCATGTCTTTGGCCTTCCAATGAAGGCTGTGGAAACTCCGAGGGTGGGGTTTGTTATCCTAGGAATGCTGCAGAACTCCTCATGGAAGGGCAAAAAGAAGGTGTTTCTGTCCTCAAATGGCTTCTTTTGCTTTGAGGAAATGATTTCCATCACTGGGAGACCTGCAGTGAATAATCCTTTGTGTTTTCCTGGGAAAGAGTGAGTTTGTTCCGTACTTTCATCCACCTTTTCAGACCTTTCAGCCTTGTAATATTTGACTATTTGGAGGACAAATATTTTAATTCCTTCAAGTCCGAGCTGCAATTTTTTGGTTCTCAAGTCCCCACAGCCCTGGTTATTGATAGGTTAATCCTAAACCTTAAACTTTAATCCTAATTATATTGGAATATTGTTACTCTTACATCATTGCTCTGTGTTCTAATATTCTAAATTATCATGTATCACTTGTATAATTATGTATTACTTATATCATTATACTATTTACATAATTAAAATATTACTTATAGTATTTATACAATAGCATTAATGCATATATTAAAATATATTATGATGCCCAAATTGACAAAAAAGGGACTGGATGAGCCACCCATCCCTTGCCCATCACTGCCCACATCCTGTACAGATGCAGGAACTGCACATTTCAGGTTAATGTGTGACTTCACTCCTTGTTCAGCCCCAAATCACACGGCTTTGCCCCCAGAAAGGTTAATTTGGGGGGGCTTTTTGAATATTTTGAATATTTTGAATATTTTGAAGGGGCAGAGATGCTGCAAAACAAAGTCCGCGAAGGAGCTCCATCACCACACGTTATAATCAATGGTTATTATTGCTAAAAAGGAGCTAATTGCTAATTCCCCCCTTCCCGTGCGCTAATTAATGCATTAGAAGAACAGCAGATTAATAATGCATAATAACAACGAATGCATCAACCAGCCGATCCGGTAACCGATGCATCAATTAATGCATCGCCGGGTTGATGCAATAACCCTGCGTTATAGCAACGAAACCATTAATTAAAGCTCATTAATGAATGCAATCATCTTGCCTCACCTGTAGACAGCCCTCTTGTCGGCCTCCAGCTGCGCCTGGGGGTCGCCGCCCGCGGCCGGCACCGGCGCGTTGGCAGCCGCCGCCGGCGTGGTGAGGTGCACAGGCTGGGCTTTGGTGGGCTGCTGGGCTGTGGCTGTCATCTGGGGAGGGCAGGGAATAAAGGAGAGAGGAGGGGGGAAAAAAGGATGTAAAGTAAAATAAAATAAAAACGGCGTCCGTTGCGCCTTCCCGACGCGTTTCGCCGCGTCCTGGGTGGGATTTTGGGAGCTCGCGATGCAGCGCTCTGCACAGGTAAAACATACACAGGCATTTCGTGTGCCTGGGAGGAGAAGTTTTAGATTTTTACCACATTTTCCCCCACTTCTTCCACTTTTCACCAGGGGAAAATACAGGACCCCCAACCAAGCATCTTTATTGCGTGGGGTAATTTAGGAAGGGATGTTTCACAGAAGTCCCAGATTAATCCAGCTGCAACAGCGTGGTTTGCCAAGAGGTCTTTCAAAGCAGGTATTACTGTCTAGACACAGTAATTTTCGATTTTATCCCAAAATTAGGTGAGCCTCTTCCAGCCCGCCAAGCCCAGCAATGAGTCACCTCGGAGCTGTGAGAAGACAGCCAAAAAAATCAAACTTTTTCTGGTGCCCATGCCCAAATCACCCAACTTCAGCGCCGATGCTGCCATCACGGGAATGTGCCGTGCAAAAATCACCCTGACAACAAACATTGTGCTTTTTTTAAAAACAGCAGTGATTTTAGGTAAATATGAACCTTGAAGGTGGGAGATGTGCTTGTGCCATTGCTCCTGAGAATCCCTGAGCATCCTTCCAGCATCACCCCAAAAGTGCCACCCTCAGGAACAGGGAAAGGCCTATTTAGGGGCACTTGTCACTTAAAAAAAAATCTGCATTACTTGCTGTCAGACCTGACAGGTCCAACATGGTCTCGGTGTTATCGTCACAAGATTCCGTTAAAAAAAAAATTCAGGGAGAATTTGAAACAACTGAGGCTCAAAGGCATCAGCAGCACCCCAAATCCAGTGGTTTCAGCCTGAAATCTCAGTGGAAAACTATTGCAAAGTGGTTGGTTTGCCTGCCTGTCTGCTGAAATTTGTGAAAAAATTAGTATTTGCCTATTTTTACCTGTAAATGTTCAGTCCTCCCTCGAGGCACGGAGCAAAAGGAAGCTCTGGTTCTTGCTAAACGTTATATATATAATTTATTTATTTGTCTAATACACTTATTTCTTCCTGTGTTTTGATATAAATAATATATATTATTTACTTGTCTGATACACTTACATATTTATTTGTGTTTGTACAGAAATGGATTTGTATGTATTTTTTATTTATTTAATATGCCTTTGAATTTATTTGTGATTGTTAATATATAAAAATGTTCATATACATAAATTATCATATCATTAATTATTGTAAAGGAATATATATATATTTATATTTATACACAAATATGTAAAACTTTATAAACCCAAGCTGGACCAAAATCTTGACACCTTTTGCTTTTAAAATGTTTGCCTTTAATATCTGCTGCCTGACCTTTTGCTGGCGCTTTTTTTCCCACTTTTTTTTTTCTTTTCAATCTACTTTATTGTTCATAACTCCAAAGTTGGGCTCCAGCACCTGCAAATTCACTTGGCTCTATTTAATTTCCAACTCTCCCAACAGGTTCAATTTCTGTCCCTCTTCCCTTCCCTGGTGCTAAAGAAATGAGTGAAATTTGGGCTTCACTCCCTCTCCTGATCCCAGCAGTTGGGATTTCTCTTTTTTCCCCCCTCATTTTCAATTTAAAACCAAAATGAAGCAGATTTTGGGATGCTCCAGCCACATCACTGAATATCTCCACCTCCTCTTTCCCTTTTCCCCCTTTTCTCTCCCTATTATCTCCGTGGAAAATTACACTTATGCAGGGAGAAATGGCTTTTTCCCCCCAACATTTTCCCTTTTTTTTCCTCCCCCCTCATCACACTTATTTACCAGGATTCCAAAGCCCTTTTTGCATCCTGCCAAGCTGACTATTTCCAGCCAAGTCTGCAACTAATTGAGCTATTACCCAAAAAAAAAAAAGCCTCCTTTGGGGCTGCTCTGAAGCCATTACCTCACCTTGGACTAAAGAAAAGAATAAAAAATAAGTAAAAATAATTCCAAGTCTATGGAAAAAAGAGGTGAGAGGATGCTGGGATGGGGGGGGGTTGCAGCTGAATAGGGAGGAAGGCAAAAAATGGAGCCAAAAATGGCATTTGGGGGAGCAGGTGGGGAGGGAAAAGGCAGCAGGTTCCTGGTAGTGGGAAAATGGGGAATAGAAGGAAATATTTGGGTGTAAAAGTTGTAAATTTTGATAAAAAAATGCAGGTGGGTTTTGGTTTGGTTTCTTTTTCCCATGGAAAATGGCCAAAAGTAGTTGCAAGAGGGGGAAAATGGGTAAATTAAAAAGGAAAATAAAAAGCACAAGAGGTTATGTTTAAAAAGCAGCAAAAAAAGTGAAGAAAAAATTATAATGATGACAATAATTATGTTAAAAATGTGTTCAAATGTGTTTCAAATATGTTCAAAATGTGTTCAAATGTGTTTAAAAATATAATTGAAAAGAAAATTTTAAAATGTTACGAATACATTCAAAGATGTGAAAATCAAAAAATGTTTTATAAATATGTTAAAAATGTATTTAAAATACAGAAAAATGTAAAAAATATGTTTGCAATTATGTAAAAATCCAAAATGCTTTAAAATGTCGAAAATACAATAAAAGATGCTCAAATGTTGAAAAAAAAATTAAATTATATTCAAAATATCCTTAAAAATACGTTTTAAATATAGAACACACTAAAATATGACAAAGGGCTTTAAAGATGTAAAAGAATAAGAATTTTTTAAAAAGAAAGTAACAACAAAATTTTAAAAATAGTAAAGAAATAGTAAAAAACATTTCAAAATCCCTGAGTTTTTGCAAGGCCCCTGGGTAAAGCAGATATTTTTGAGATGCTGTTTGCTCAATGCTGCTTGAGCTGTGTATGATATTTTTGGGTTTTGGATTACAAATTTCTGGGGTTCAGGGATGATATTTTTGGGTTTTGGATTACAAATTTCTGGGGTTCAGGGATGATATTTTTGGGTTTTGGATTACAAATTTCTGGGGTTCAGGGATGATGTTTTGGGGGTTTTTCTCTTTTGGAAGGAAATCCTCTGCTGGTGTTGGTGGCTACTCCTGGGCTCTGGGGGGCTTCCCACAGCTTTAAATACAATAATCCCCCATTTTTAGATTTTATTTGAAGACTGTGGCCAAAGACATCAAGCCCAAAGAGCAAATCCCCTAAATCATCATTTACCCTACTCCTTAGAGGGATGCTGAAAACAGCAGTTCTGAGCCCAAAAACCTGCTGAGGACACCAGGAATTGGGAGGTTTTCTGCCTCCTACTGAAAAATCCCAATTCCTACCCAATTTTTAACCTGTGACTTTTAAAAAAATATTTTTGTAATTAAAAAGGTAGAACTATATTCAGAATTTTTTTTTTTTTGGTCCCTGTTATAACCACCAAAAAAAGCACTTTTTAGGAGGAGGAGGGGAGGAGGAAAGATACTTTTATTGATTTCTGTGTTGAAAATTGTGAAAAATCAACTTCTCCATCCAATTTTTAATTTTTTTTTCAAAATATAGAGTAAGTTATTTGTTTGTTTGTTTGTTTGTTTGTTTGTTTGTTTGTTTGTTTGTTTGTTGGTCTTTTTTGTCCCTATTGTAACCACTTGGGAGGAAGACACTTTTTACCACTTTCTGTGCTGAAATTTATGAAAAATTAGCCCAATTTTTAATAACCTTTTTTCTTAAATATATTTTTAAAATAAATGAATAAATAAATAAATACATAAATCCCCCTTCCTCCCTTTTTTGTCCCTCTTGTGACCACCTAAGAAGCAGTTTTTTGGTAGGGCAAAGCTGCTTGCACCACTTTTGATGGTAAAAAATACCTGTTTTTTTTAAAAAAACTCTTTTTGCCAATGAAATGGCTGAAGACTCTTCCTCAACTTTTTGTTTTCATTCATTATGGAAAACTCATTTTAAAGCAGACTTTAATTTTCAACAGGTAGAGAACTCAAGGAGTGAGACCATGCTTGGGGTAAAAGATGCTCCACATTCCACTCTGTTAACAGATTCCAGTGATTAATGAAGCAATTTTTCCTTCCAAAAAGCAGCTTTTCCCATCATTTCTCCTTCTTTTTGCCTGTTTCTGACAGTGAGGGTGACAGCTTGCACAGCTTCTGCTGTAAAACATGAATACAAAGCTCCCCAAATCCCTTTTTTTAGCACTCTTCTCCCCAAAGTGGTTCCCTTGATGAGGAGGAGCTCACTGTACCTCTGATAATCAATAATTTTTCCATTTATCACCAGTCCTCCCCATTTCTTCCCCGCTTTTGGGGAGGAGGAATTTGTGTAATTTGCTTTTCCAATCCCTAGAAATCCCAAATTTTCAGGTGAAAAGTTCACAGCAGTGGCAGATGAGTCAAAAAAAAAAAAAAAAAAAAAAAAACATTTTTGGGCAGCAATTTTCCNAAAAAAAAAAAAAATCAATTCTTGGCTGCAGCTTTTCCTCCAAACCCACTAAACAGGAGGAGAAACGCTTGAGCAACAGCCTGGATAAGGTAAAAAAGGAAGGATTTGGTCAGCAACGCTCCTGAGGGCCCCCAAAATTCAATGTATTAAAAGAGGGGGCAGATAAGGGACAGGGAGGGAGAAGGGAGAGGGGAGGTCTCCAAAGGATGCTCCGGGAAAATGTCGGCTATTTTAAAAGTCCCTTAAATTGCCCATTAGGACTCAAACGGTGCCGTGGCTCCCCGCTGTGTAAGCGAGAGAAAGGGGAAAAAAAAATTTGGAGAAAAAAAAAAAGCCCTACTCGAGGCAGAGCAGCGAGGCGAGCAAATGATGACACAGAAGTTGGAGGAGCCATAAAACCCCACCGAGGCGTCGTTTGTGAGAAGTGACCTTTTCCCACCAAAGGAAATGAGGAGAAAGGAGACACGGGTGGCTTCCAGGGGGGGTGTAAAAGTGAATTTATTTATTTTAGCCTGCAGAGGACAGGCCTGGGGGGGGTTGAGGTTTTTGGTGGGTTTCTTTTTTTCTTGTGAGGGGAGATTTTTCTGCTTTTGCAGAGGAGAAATGCAGCAAATGTGGAAAAACTTGAAATCTCCCATATGAACAAAGAAGAAAAAGCTGCTTTGAATGTGGAGCTGGCTCAGTGCACAATACAGATCACCCCTGTTCAGTCATTGTAGCTGGAAAAGTGAAAATGTGATATAAATTTACCCCTAAAAAATCTCAGGATGGGCTTGAAGGTGCAGCACCATCTCCAAAATCCATCCTCAACGCCCAAGTCCAGCCCACTGGGGTGCTCCAGAAGAACTTCTCTTGGACAAACTCCTCTTCTTATAATAACCTGACTCCATAACAATGCTTGGAAAAGTTATTTGACCACTTAGAGCACCACTGGAGATGAAATCCTTTTTCTCCCCTGCCACAGGTTATTAAAAAATGCCATTGAAATAAATCAAAGGCCACTCCTATGACTAAACCTGTTCCTGATTCATCTTTGCAGCTAATTAACCTGCTGGTTACAATCATGCCACCATGTCAGCTTTCCAAGAAGACCCAAAGACCCCAAAATCACAGAATCACAGGGTTGGAAGAGACCTTCAAGATCATCAAGTCCAACCCAGCCCCAACACCTCAACCAAACCCTGGCACCGAGTGCCACATCCAGTCTGTTCTTAACCACACCCAGGGATGGTGACTCCAGCACCTCCCCAGCAGATGATTCCAGTACTTTATCACCCTTTCAGTAAAAAACTTTTTTTTTAACATCCAACCTAAATTTCCCTTGGCACAGCTTAAGACATAAGACAAAAAGGGGAAAAACACATTATTTTACCCAAAACCTTTCAATCTTGGAGACTGACAGAAGGCGTTTTAATTCTGCCCGTCTCTGAGATGAATGCTCTGGGCTGAAATATTTTGTAAATTTTGTTATTTAGGAAATCAAGGTAAGTCATGCAGGAGCTGGGGGTCCTGAGGGGTCTGGAGGACACTCACCTGTGGGGTGTCTTGGTAGGGAGGAGGAGGCACTGTCTGGGTGGCCATCATGGTCAGAGCTGGTGCCGGGGAGACATGGTGCATCCTGCTTGGGAGTCACATCGAGAACCTGTGGGCAGGAGAATGGAGCTGCTGGATTACCAGGGGTCTCTCCCCCCAGAAAAAATCCCACAGAAAGGGAAGGAAAAATAAAAGACAGAAAGGAGAGGTGACATTCCTCACACAAGCACTGCGCTCTGCCACACATGCCCCGGGAGAAACTGAAGGTGGTTTGATGACCATTATTGTAATTTGATGGTTTTTTGAGATTTGTGATTTTGGATAAGGAATGCATTGGAGGGGAAGAGAAGCAGGTCACTGGCAGGGAGATCTTCACAGGAGAGCTCTTGGAGATGATGGTGCCATCAGTAAAACTCATTATATTTTCTCCCCTGTGAACCCTGGCACACCCAGGGCATTTTCTTTCCACCCCTTATGCCTAACCACAGTGCCTAAACGGGGATTGCCATCCCCTTTCCAGCTATTCCTCTTTTCTGGAAGCAGAAAGACAAACCATAAATGCAAAACTTGCCATTTTTTCAATTATACACCAAACCCTCCCAAAATGATGTGTCTCTTTGCCTTTGGCCACCACGGAGTCACATCCTCATGCTCAGTTCAGAAGGGACATTGAGAATCCAATGTGGAGATTCACCAACATATTTAATACATTTATTTATTAATTTATCTAACATATTCCTATGCTGTGCTGTCCAACTCAGCTGTCTCCTGTGTCGAGGTGACTGAGCCCATGGTGATTGAATGCACAGAAATTCAATTTGTTTGGTTTGAACCAGGGAGCAAACTGGGATTTTTGCACACCCCATAAACTGAGGAGATGCTCCTCACACCGCCTCCAGTCTCTCTGGAAGTTGCTTCTTTCTCTAAAATGCTGTTATCTGGGAGGAAAACAGACCAATTTGTTTGTATCTTCAGGTCCAAAGGAGATGGGGAAAAAGAGGGGCAGTAGGAAGGGACAAATTTGTAGTGGAGCACTTGGCTGAGAAAAGTGCCCAACAAATGGACCCGGTGGTAGAATTGACCCAAAAGAAATTCTTGGCCCTGAAAATACCTCCTCTCCCACTACTTCACTGCAGCTGTGTGGTTGCTTTAGAAAAAAAAAAGCCAATAATCTTGCCTAAATTCTTAAAAAAACTCTGTCCTGTCCTCCCTGTGGCTCGGAGCTCTGTTTTGGGCCTACTCCCAAAGTTACCCAGCAAATCTTCCTGGGTCCTCCAAAGGTGCATTTCCTCTCGCAATGCCTCGTTTTTGTAGGAGATGACATCTCCCCAAGGGATCTCCCTGTTGTGATGCACTGGCTTTCCCATTGGCTTCTCATCTGGAGAAGAGCCATGGCACCACCCCATGAGGAAATGCAGAAAGTTATGTAAAGTCCCCTGGCATAGTGAGGGAATATAACCAAAAAACAGTGTCAGCATGGCTTTCACCACCAAATGGTGACAGGCAGGAAGGGGCAGGGAAGAGGAATAGAGGCACTGATGAGCTCAGTCAAAACCGAGGCACATTTGGGAAATTTTGTGAAAAATTTAGTCCCCTCTATGAGGTCCATGGTTGTCTGGGGGAAGAGGTGCAATGTTGTGATCTTCTCGAGGCTTTGGTCTTTGCCAGGCACTAAGTTCACAAATGCACCACATCCAAATGGAAAGCAAAGTGCTGTGTGCATGGGATGAGAATGGTTTGAAAATAATTCGTCTTTGTTTTGCATGAATAAATGAGGTTATTCTTTCTTATACTTTGCACAAACATGGATAACCCATGAAGTGAATACTAAGAAATCACACCCGAAATCCTGTGCGTTGTGAAGGTAGATCAGGGTTCTTGCATGACACAGACCTCTAGCAGCGAGGATATTGCATTTATGGGATTAAAATTATGCTTTTCATCTTTTTCCTCCCAACAGCAAAATAGCAGGAGGCAAAATTATCTGCTCCTGAGTGAACTCACAGCTTAAAACCTTTGATGTCCAATGTCAAAACTCAGCTCGCAGCTGCGGGCACACAAATATCTGTGTCCTCGGGGGGTAACACTAAGGGAAAAACCTCCCCACCAGAAACAGTTTCAGCTGGGGAAAAGCAGAATTTAGCACTCTGACAGTCTGGACATCTGGGTGGGAAGCTAAAAAAAAAAAAAAGACATTGCTATTTTGGGAGAAATACCCTGCTTGGCATCTATTGTTCCTGCCAAGAGCGATCCTACAACCAGCACGAAGCAGTTTACTGTGGGGTGTGAGCTTTTTGGGTGAGCCTATTCCCAGAAGGTGGCAGCCCAGAGCCCAATTTAATTGCTGAATAATATCTAAGCTGCTCAAATCAAGCCGTTCATTGAGGTTTATGGGTGCTGATTTGTTTGGAGAATAGGACTGACAGCTAAATGTGAGGGGAAAAAAAAAAAATAGGATAAAAGTGGGAGACAGCTGTTGCCAATAGCAGTATATTTATCTTGGGGAAAACAAATGCACTCAGGCTCCATAAATATCCAGGAAAGCCTCTGGTGCCCACAGGAAAAGCTGGACAGGTGTTTCACGTGGGAGCCCCCAGCCATGAATCTCAGGGTAACAGTGCAGAGCTGCCAGCCCCATGGATTTATCAGCAGCCAACGCAGGGAAGGGTTGAAAGCTGCCATGATGTGCATTAATCCTTTCTTATTTTTTGTATTTTTTGTTTTATACATGAACCCCCTCTCTTTTCTTTCCTTCACCCACTTTTTAAATTAATTTGTCTGCGTGAGCTCTTGACTGTGGGCACCCAGATATTGGAAGGAGCAGAGCATCACCAAACCCCTGCCAACTCCTTCCAGCCCTCCTCAAGCAAATGTTCAAATCTTGGGTGAAGAGTGAATTCTGGGGATCTGGAGATCAAGGAGGGCAGGAATTGCAGCCAGCTCCTGGGGGATTTGCACAGAAGAAAGAAATGGTGAGTAATAAAAACCCATAAAGGCTCTTTCATTTCCGGAAGCAGCAGTACTTCACATTTTGGCAGTGACTTGAGATCAAAGTATCCTAAATTTCCTTATGAAATAAAATTATTTCAGCTATCACTGAAATGTTGCCATTACGTTGAAAATGTATTTCCTGAAGAGCTTGTGCCTATCTAAAAGACTCTCAGATTTATAGGCTGGGGTTTTTTACCAGCAATATATTACATCCTTTTTCAAGTAAAAATAATTAAAGACTAAGTTGAAAAGTCGGGAGTTTTTTTCCATGATGCCTTAAAACACTTAAAAAACCAAAGTATTGTCAGTCACCCACTACCCTCCAGGTGAATATGACCTCCTTGATTAATAAAACAGCCATAAACCCATATTAGAATGGTTAGGGCTGGTCAGAATTGGGGCTGAATGGGAAAAAAAATTCCCTTTTATGGACTCTACATCACTGTTTTCAAAGCAAGATGTCAATATTCAATCTGTGAAGCACAACTCTTGTTTCTGAACCAATGGGAAAATGGGGATCACTTTTTTGAGCTCATTGAGAAGCTTCTGCCCCACAGCAACACATGCAATTGATAATGGAGGATTCAACACGAAATATGAGAAAATCAACTTTTCAGGCTTTTCTCCTTCTCCACCTGAAGCATCAAAATAATTAGAGATACTTCAGGATTTTTTTTTTTTCCCCAGTCATGGAAGATATTTTCCTGTATTAAGGGAAGACTGCCTTTTCTAAAGGGGATATTTTTGAAGAGGGGATGCTGTGAGATCTTCACGTCAGTCGTGCTCTCTCCACAGCAGGCTGTGTGGTTTTTGTGTCACCACCTTCACAGAGGGCTCGTGCAGGGTGAAGTTCATCATACATGAATTCAGCTCAGCCAAAATGAAGAAATACAGGCAGAGGAGGGATGGAGAGGGTCCTCCAGAGGACCATACATCTCACTGAGAGCCACGAGGACAGGCTCGCCCTCAGCAGGTGATGCCAACTCCTGATTGGCCATAAAGCAAATTAAGAGTGACCCTCTCCTCTTGAATGTCTCATTTCTATCAACAAATCTTCACCTTTTTTGCCTGTTTTTACCAAAATTCACGCATTACTCTGAAAGATGAATACCAGGTTTCCATGCCATTTCAGGAAGTCCTTTATGCCCTGAGCTTGTTAAAAATAAACCAAGTGCTATTAAATGGTCAAATCCAGAAAAGAATCCAATTTTTCAAGACATTACCCATTCCTGGCCATTCGTCCATGTCCAAGGTTGCTTCCAAACAGGCCCATGTAACACTTTATCTGGGGAGATTGGGAACTTTTGTGCAAAGATACCGCTGTGCCATCAAATTTTTAAATTTTTTTTATCATAGCCAAATTTCCTCAGTCCAATCTCAGGAGGTTTTCTTGCACTGGGAGCATCTTTTGCTCTTGGCCAAGATGCTGGTTTTACTAAATGCTGACCTCCATAACCTCCCAGCATCCTGTTATTAGTTATTGCCTGGTAAAAAAAAAGGAGAAATTGAGTCTGTGTTTCTGCTACAAGCATGGCTTAAAGCAAACAGTGATTTGATATATCTGTAGAACAAAGTCTAGACCAGAGCAAATACCTTTTCTATTTTTCTCTTTAAAAAAGCAGTTGGTCAATACATAAGCACTGGGATAAAAGGGAGAGGGAAACACTGTGCTGGACAATGCCAAAAAAACTCTTGTCAAACACTGGTTTGGAATGTCAGTGGATGGGCCCCTGAGCACCAGGAAAAGGAGCATTTATTTATTTAATATTTTCACCCAGGTATTTAATTTTTTTTTTTTGTTTAATATTTATATGTGTTTATTTGTTATTTGTATTTATTTAATTAATATTTCCCAATCCTGCTCCCAACTTCAGCTGCATAGAAAGGATGGAGCTGCTTCAGTGGATTTCTGATGAGAACAACAATTACTGCTAAATATTTCTCTCCTCTCCAAAGATACCCATCTCTGAAAGGCTCCAGGGATATCTCTGCAACATAAACATGAGAATAAAACCTGCAAGAGCCAGTCAGAGCTTTAGCAGACAAGGTTAATGTACCTTGAACGGCAGCATTAAACAACTTTGCTCATTTTTTTAAGTGGAGAGCTGAGATACCTACATACATTTTAAAGTGTTATTTTTATAGGGGAAGACCATTAAAGCACCTTCCAAAACAAACTGGCACAGGGAAACATCAAAGAAGCTTCTTCAAAGTAACCTGAGAATACTTGAATTTTGTGCAACCCAGTCCTCTGCCCAAGAAAAGTTCCCAAAAGAGCAAGTTGTGATTTTTTTTCAGCAAATCAAAAAGCTTTGAAGTGAAGTGTAGCTAAGGAACCCCAAAAATGCAGAAACTTCCTCTTGCTGGGCATGAAATGTCCAAAAATATTTTCTGGTTGCCTTGTGAGAAATAGGGAGCAGATGAATGTTTTAACAGTTCTCTGAGAGCAATTACCTCTGAACAATCAATGTCCAAAAGTCTAAAGTTTTGCTCTGTGCTTTCCAGCCTTGGCTCGTGCTCCTCANTGTTTATTTGTTATTTGTATTTATTTAATTAATATTTCCCAATCCTGCTCCCAACTTCAGCTGCATAGAAAGGATGGAGCTGCTTCAGTGGATTTCTGATGAGAACAACAATTACTGCTAAATATTTCTCTCCTCTCCAAAGATACCCATCTCTGAAAGGCTCCAGGGATATCTCTGCAACATAAACATGAGAATAAAACCTGCAAGAGCCAGTCAGAGCTTTAGCAGACAAGGTTAATGTACCTTGAACGGCAGCATTAAACAACTTTGCTCATTTTTTTAAGTGGAGAGCTGAGATACCTACATACATTTTAAAGTGTTATTTTTATAGGGGAAGACCATTAAAGCACCTTCCAAAACAAACTGGCACAGGGAAACATCAAAGAAGCTTCTTCAAAGTAACCTGAGAATACTTGAATTTTGTGCAACCCAGTCCTCTGCCCAAGAAAAGTTCCCAAAAGAGCAAGTTGTGATTTTTTTTCAGCAAATCAAAAAGCTTTGAAGTGAAGTGTAGCTAAGGAACCCCAAAAATGCAGAAACTTCCTCTTGCTGGGCATGAAATGTCCAAAAATATTTTCTGGTTGCCTTGTGAGAAATAGGGAGCAGATGAATGTTTTAACAGTTCTCTGAGAGCAATTACCTCTGAACAATCAATGTCCAAAAGTCTAAAGTTTTGCTCTGTGCTTTCCAGCCTTGGCTTTCTCCATCACAACCTGCTAATTCCATAAGTCAGAAACCACTGAGCACCCACATTTCCATCCTGCAAACACCAAACCTCAAACCCACACTGGCAATGAGAAGGTCAGAGAGTCACAGAATAATCTGAGCTGGAAAGGATCCACAAGGATCCTCGAGTCCAGCTCCTGGCCCTGCACAGCACCGGCCCCAGGAGTCACACCACATGCCTGAGAGTTTTGTCCAAATGCTTCTTGAGCTCTGCTAGCCCTGGGGCCATGCCCACAGCCCTGGGGAGCCTGTTCCTGTGCCCAAGCACCCTCTGGGTGAAGAACCTTTCTCTAACACCCAGCCTAACCCTCCCCAGATACAATTTCAGGCCGTTGCTTTGGGTCCTGCCACTGGGCCCCACAGAGCAGCCATCAGCGTTTGCCGCTCCTCTTCCCCCCACTAGGAAGTCGTAGACTGAGATGAGTCTCCCCTCAGCCTCCTCCAAGCACAAAAGTGCCCTCAGCTGCTCCTCCTTGAGCTTCCCCTCAAGACCCTTCACCATCTTTGTAGCCCTCCTTAGGATGCTCTCTAATAGTCCAAAATCGTTCTCGTACTGTGGTGCCCAAAACTGCCCACGGCTCTCCAGGTGAGGCCACCCCAGCGCAGAGCACAGAAGGACAATCCCCTCCCTCACCCAGCTGGTGATGCTGGGCCTGGTGCCCCCCAGGACAAGGATGTCCCTCCTGGCTGCCAGGGCACTGCTGACTCAAATTCAACCTTCCATCGACCAGGACCCCCAGGTCCCTTTCCACAGAGCTGCCTTCCAGCATCTCATTCCTTTGTCAGTCTGTACCTCCAGGGTTACCCCATGCCAGGTGCAGAACCCAACTCTTTCCCTTGTTGAACTCCATGGTTTTGGCCCAGTCCTCCAATTTGTCAAGGTCTCCCTGCAGGGCCTCCCTGCCTTCGCGGGAGTCAGCAGCTCATCCCAGTTTTGGATCGTCTGCAAACTTGCCTACTATCCCTTCCTAAGTCATTTACAAAGATGCTGAAGTGCTCAGGGGGGAGGATGGAGCCCTGCAGAACCCCACTAGTGACAGGCTGAAGTCTGAGGTCACCCAGCCCCTGTAACCCTTTGTGTCCCACCCGTGAGCCAGCAGCTCCACCACAGTTTTCCAGCTGTGGACATTTTGTGCAGAGGATGCTGTGACAGATGGTATTGAGGGCTCCATCCCAAGGCCCTGCCAGGTTAAAAAGAGCTTCTCAGAGGACAAAAAAGGCAATGGCAAAAAATTTGATGAGTTTTGGAGACATGAGCTGGAAGAAGAGGTTTAAGTGTGGGTCTGAGGTGAATGAGGTCATGGGAAACTGTAATATTTGAGAATTCTACAAAACTTCTGTCCCAAGACCAAAGGTGACATCAGCACTGTTGATTGAGGATGGGTAGCTGAGAAGAAACACACTCAAAAACTGTTTTGCTCTGCAAAAATGAAACCATCATTCAAGTTTTTCCATTCCAAACTGACACCTGCAGTCCTTCACCAATGTCCTAGTTTCAACCAGGACAGAGTGAATTTTCACAACAGCTGGGAGGGGGGCTTGACCAGACCTTAATATTATTTGGTGCCATATTATGTCATTGCCAGGGGCAGGGGAAAGGGACTCTCTTCTCAGAAGAAAATTCATTCCTGAGGAGCAAGCATGGAGGATAGATCAGTGGGGTAATGCTGGTCCTGACCAGAGGGAGCTCTTTGGGTGGCATGGCTGTGGTCAGGTAAAGCTCTGTGCTCTCTTTTCTACACTTTTGTTATTTGTATTGCTGCTGTTACAAATTCCTTTCCTTATCTCATTGCTGTTTCCAGTAAATTGTTCTTATCCCAGCCCATGATCTTTGCCTTTTGTGCCTCCAATCTCTTCAGGGGGGCAGGAGAGGGGAAGCAAGTGAGCTGCATGAGGTTTTGGAGACTTGGGGAGGGGGCACTGAATTGGGGAACACTGTTATTAAATAACAACAACCAAATTCTCTGCCACTGCAAAAGTCACAAAGCACAAAACAGACCAATGCCAGTGCAAGACCTACCTGCAACCTCAGCACTGCCAACAATCCTGGCACAGATGCCACCACAAACCAAGGACTTTGTGTAAATGTTGCTGCAGTCCATAAACACCCCATGATCAAGACTGAAATTGTCCATAATTTCAGATACGTTTTCAATGTAATGCCTTCCTGGGGTGTTTGTTTTGCAACTCAAATCTCCCAAGTTCTATGCAAATCTCCCAAAATCCCCATGAGCAGCACCAGGTAAACACAGATACCTGCTTTTTGGTGGACTTGCTAAAAAGAGAAGAGGGAACCCAACTGCAGAAACACAGGTGAAGTGTGAGTGGTAGCATGCAAAGGCTTCCCACCTCCCTGACTGGGAAAGTCAGGAAAACAACAATAGCACAGTACACCAAATAAAATCCTCCCTTAAATCTGCCTCATTTCTTGCTGTATCCTTCTATCAAGCTTGCAAATTTTCCCCTTGGGAGGGGGAAAAGCTCCCTCTGGAGCCCCATAAGGCAGATAAATCAGAGTTCTTGACTCACTGAGTTTTCACTTCATGTCCCTCTTTTGCAGCTCTCTGGCTCCTCCCAGTCTTAGCTTCCCCCTGAATTTCCTATGTAAAATGTAAAATTCCCTAAGAAAAATGACTCTGCTGACCAGAAAACAAAAATAAGTTTTTCCTTGAGGCATGTCAGGCTTTCTGGCATCTACAGAGAGTTGTCCCTATCCAAACCCTGAGCTAAGACACTAAAGATTGAGATGGAAGCATGTTGATTAATCACCACAATTGAAACATTTTTCATTTGCCCATTTGAAAGCAATTTTTTGGCCATATTTCCAGCCTCAATGATAAAGGAGAAGTTTGAGATATGACATGGTGATTTATAGGGAGTTACAATGGGTTTCAAACTCCTTTAGTGATGCTTAATAAGACTGTCTTCTCCATTTACTCCAAATGGGAATAAATCTCAGCCTGGTCTGAACTCAACACGATGAGAAAATTGGGGCCAAAAAAGGACTGGAAAGTGCTCATGGTGTGAGGCAGATATGCTAAATTTTTTTCCCAACTTTTTTTGCACAATGACAAAAGGTGTGGCCTGGCCTTGGAGGTGCATTTTGTGGTCATAGGGGCTTCAGGAGGAGGAAAGCTGAGATAGTTTTGTGCCTGGGAACTGGGGGGACCAACACACAGTGGAGAAAGCCAAAGGAAACCAAGTTGTTTCTCAGAAGCCTTCAGGTAATTTCTATCATTAACCACTTAGAGCAATGCCAACCCAGTGTTCCAGAAGGTAATTAAGTGGACACCCATCACCATCAAATCTTTCTGTGCCTTTAAAGAAGGTGTCTGGAGCTTGTTGGCACAATTTGCTGAGCAGTTTGGGTTTGGTCTCCTTGCTGAAGGTACTTCCAGGCCTGTGGCACTTTGTGTCCTCCACAGACACAGCTCCTCCAAAGAGAACAACCCAACACACACAAAATACATGGCAGGGTACTAAGTCCTTTTGATGCCTTAAGGTTTTAGCCTTTCTATTTTCCAAATCCTGTGCATGGCTCTAAACTCCATATAAAGTGTCAGCTGCTGTCTCCACATCCTGGTCAGACAAAACAATTCCTCTGGGCCTGGGACCCAAGGACACCCGACAGCCTCAGGCCCCAAAAAGTACAAACAGAAGTGACCTGGGGAGGAGCAAACTGGGGGAGTGTGACTTCATTACCTGAAGCTGCAATTGGAGGATTAACCCCTGATATGCAAATAGACCAAACTTATAATTGTCTGAAAAATCCATGAGCATTGTCCACCTTGGGTGCAGCCTCTGGGAGGCTCTGACTGCCCCAGGTGGATCTGTGGAAGGCCTTGAATAAATCCCCACTTTATTCTCCAGCTCTGCCCAGCCTCTGCTCCAGGCAGCCACCCCAAGGCATCACTTTCATGCAAGCAGTGGGCAGCTCACTTTGAAATGCAGATTGGAAAGAAGGCATCAAGCAGGGAGGATCCCCCCGAAAAGTGGTCATTGTGGTGACCCCAATCTCCCCCACACTCACCAGAAAAGTAATTTCAACATGGACCCAACCTGTACCTTTATCAGAAAGGGGTGAAATCAGGCTAAGGAGATATTCATCACTTCCTTCATGGGGTGATTTTTGTTTTGGCTGAAAAGGGGCACCAGCAAGAATCAGAGCTTCAAGGGCAGCCTGGGGGAAATAATCCTCCCCTACTGGCTGCTTCTTACTGAAAGGGGCTTTCAGAGGAGGCAAGACTCAACAGATTCAAAGAAAAGATGCTCTGCTGGGCCATGGACCAAATGAAGGTTTTGGGTTTTTCCCTGAGAAGCTCCCACCTAAATATAACCAGTTTAAGGAGAAACCAGGCACTTTTGCAGAATATTTGCACAAATTGAAGGTGCCACTCCCATTTTCAGTGACCAAAGATTTCTCTTTGCTCCTACAGGAGGGAAGGTGTAGCCAACAGGGTTTTATTTTCTCTGTCACCTGCCAGGTGCCCTGGTTTTGGCACGGATCAAGCACATTTGTCACTCTGTCAAGCCCTAATTTTAGTGATCGTGGTTGACTAAAGGGCTGTGAAACCCTTGGTTTCATGTATGTCTTATTTTAAGCTCTGCATTTCATTTATTTTTAGTTGGTGACCATTTCTCTGCACCCTACTGTTGGCTGTGCCAAAATTTTGCAGTGATAACAGCCTATATTTCAGAGTATTTTCACAAAAATATATCTGTGTTTTCCTCCAGGCTGCTTATGCCTAGCAGGGTTCTTAACAATATGTTATCTACACTTGAGCTTTAAAACAAGACTCCCTGCACAGACTGATTTCTTAAAAAAAAAAAAAAAAGTGCAATTCTGCTTTGAAATGCTCACTGCATTTAGGGAAGGGTTGATACAATTTAAATTGTATCAACAGAAAACAGCAGAAATTCCTCCAAATCAAGCCACACCAAGGTCATGACTCACCACATCCTGCTCAATTAATGTACATAATTGCACAATTAATACATATAATTGCTTAATTAATATAAAGTAAAGCAACCTTACTCTTAGGGGGTGCTCAGGGAGCCACTGCCCTGGAAGTGTCCTCCCACTGCCCCGAAAACTGGGTAGGGATCACAACCTGGGAAAGCAAAAATGAAGTATTTCACTACTGAGAGAAAATGATGACATAAGAAAGTGACATATCAAGCAAAGGATGAAGGTCTGCACTAGGAAAGGTATTCTGGCAGTGTCAGTGAAGCCACGGATGGCAAGTCACTCTTAATGCATTTTTTGTGAAGGATGATGGGGAAAATAGGAGGAATCAAGGAAAACGTAGGTGAGAATATCCCCTGGAGATGAAAGCAGGACTGCTGTCTGAGCTAGAGCAGGGGTTTTCCCCAGCAGCTTTGAACATCCCCAGAAAAGGACAAAAAACAAATCAGATTTTGCGAGGTCGAACCGAGGTATGTCCAGAAAACGAAGGCGTGCTTTGCTGGTCTGTGCACAGAGGATGGAGATGGACCTCGTCCTGTCCCGACCTTTTCCACTCCTGGGGGGTCACGGGGTCACACTGAGGGTCACTGGCACAATCCAGGTCTGAAAAGGAGCAAAAGGGAAAACAGGGATGAAGCAGCACTGATGTTGGCTGTGCCCCCATTTCATGCTGGCAGTTGCCATTTCCCTGGTTAATTATAGGATTTCCTTGAGTGTAAATGTGGTTTTAGACTTGGGCTCAGACAGAGTGAACTGGGGAACAGCCACTACCTCCAAAGTGGGGGAGCTCCCAGACACTGTTTGATAAGGAAAAGTCCATCCATGTGCTAGAGATGATTCTGCAACTGCCAAGAATCTGGCCTTTATGGGACTGGGATTTTTAGGCCCATCTCAGCAGTTTCAGTGGAAAAACGAAGATGGGCCTAGAAAGGACCAGCACAGCCACCAACACAGGGATGTTTTGTGTTTGACTGCAAAAAAAAGGAGTAAAAGAGATAAAATTCACTGGATCTCTCCATATATAACACCCCTAGTGAGCCCCTCAGACCTTCAATCTGATGAATATCCCTCAGTATCCATCTGATGAATGTCCCTCAATATACATCACCTCCAGATATTACCTCTATGTCTATAAACATCACCTGAGATCTCCAATTTATGTCTGATGCATCTACCTTGATATATATCTCCGGGTAAAGAGCTCCTCAGATCTCCAGTATAAATCCCTTATATTATATATATATATACAGTCCAATATATGTCCCTTGATACACACAACCTCTGCCAGGCTCCTCTCAGTCTACCCCTGATGTATCATTTGATGCAAACCAGCCCTGGACAGCTCCTCACCAAAGCACAGCTGACACGAACAGCTCTGATTAACAGCACCTGGCTGGAGCTCCTCAAGTCTCTGTTACACCTCTGATACATCCAACGTGGCACACGTCATCTTCAGGGAGCTCCTCAGAGCTCTGGCAGACGTGTCACCTCCAGAGAGCCCCTCAGATTTCAACAGACATCCAAAACACCTACCCTGAGACACATAACCCATTACAGAGCTCCTTGGATGGCTGACAAATGTCTAATGCACACAGGTGTACGTTCACCTCCATGTTCTGAAGTGCTGATTTGAATGTACGTCTGATATATGCCACCACCACCTCCAAAGAGCTCCTCAGCTGCTCAGTTTACACATGAGATACTACCAACATGCACAGAACCTCCAAAAAGCTCCTCAGCTGCTCAGTTTACACATGAGATACTACCAACATGCACAGAACCTCCAAAGAGCTCCTCAGATGCCCACGACACATCCCAGGGATGCATCTCTGCTATCCATCACCAGCAGAGAGCCATGCCTGGTGTGGTGAGGCCAGACAGGAGATCCATGAGAACTGTTTCTCTGGTTTTAATTCCATCCCAAACCCCTGGCCATAACAGCACGTGTGGTTTTGTGCCTTCACAGCAGGCGTCCATCATCTCACCCAGGAACGTGGGTCCAAAGGAGTTACATGGGGAAGCTTGCAGAGGAAGTGCCACTTCTGGAAACCTGGCCTAAGGTCATTGGCCAAGGAGAGATATGGAAACAACTGGGCCATTTCAGGGCAAAACACAGCAGAAATCCCCAAACATGGAAAATCTGGTGAAAGAGACAAAAGGTCAAGGTGCCTCTTGACTCCTCAGGGCAGTGCAGGTCGTGGTGAGAGATGTAGAGACCTAATCTGCTCAGAAGGGCCTGAGCCCAAAACTCTTCCACCACAACAGCAGGTGAAATATTAAGGTTATTTATGGTAAAGAATTAATGCTCATGCCTTGGAGGAGCATGAATGGGCTCATGCCAAATACATATCGAGAACCTGGGACTTGACTTTCATTGGATTTGTCCAGACATCATGATGGAAAAGCTCATGTTTTGCACCAGTCCTTCATCCCTATAAAGACTTTTTTCTATCCCACAGAAAAGACTTTTATTATCTGGGCTTGCTGTGTGAACAAAACGTGAGGGCTGGAGGAGAGGGAGCAGAAATAAGGCTCTGTCAGTGTTAAAAGAGCTCTGAAAGTCTGGTAGACTGATTTTCATCCTTGGAGGTGGTCAGACCTGAGGTCTTGGGTGCTGCATGCACTTTTAGGACAAAAACATTGTGCAACTTCTGCAGAAATGATGCCATTTTTGTCCCCATCACGAGGAACACAAAGAGCCAACCCCACCGGGGACATCTCCCTGAACACCCATGCAGAGAGAGAGAAGTCTTTGTGAGCTGGCACGCACTTTTAGCAACTTCAAAAGGCATCCTTTGAAGTTCAGCAGAGGCCTTTGAAGTCCTCCCGATGCGAAAGGGATTGGAGGAGATGCCTCCTCCAAGATGCTCCACCACAGGCAATGCAAGGCAGCAAGACCCATGGTGTCCATGGTTGTATTCAGCAGCTGCCCGAGGGCCATAAATGAGACACCATTTCTGACAAGTCATCAATCCCCACAAATGCCCTAAATCCTGATCTAGCTGACCTGAATAGCATCCAGCAGCAGAGATGGGAGCCCGGTGTCCTGGGAGAGCAGCCTCTAGCCCAGCTGCAAAAAGCCAAGGGCAGCCCTGTTAATAAGTTTTAATGAAGTGTAAGGGAATGCTAATAAGGCCGACATTTAGCAAAACAAAATTCGGGATTTTTGCAAGAAGTGTAGGATTTTAAAGCAAGAAGGCTTTTCACAGCACATCACTTTGTTTCTTCCAACGTGAGCAGGCCGTGGTGCTTCCAGCCTCATCATGTCAATGCTGTTTAATCGTGACATCACGTTTTAATAAATTTAATGCCAGCTCCTCTGACTTAGGGGGAAACAACAAATGGTGAAATCCCCAGTAATGCTGGGTTTTGTTGAATTATTTTTATACCCCACACTATGCCCAGCAGCAAGCTCTACTGGTCCCAAACTCCACACCCATGGGGACAACCCAAGAAACCCTGTAGGTGTGAAAAGCAGTATGAATGCAGAATCAAAGCTCAAGTTTCAGTTAACCCTTTAAGGAGCTCCAAGAGATGATCATGACTCTCCAAATACCTTGGCAACACCTGCTGCCATCTGCCAGGAGGACTTTTGTGATAAAAACCTTTGATGTGTTGGGCTTTTCCCCCCACAGTGCAATTCCTGTAGCATCTCCAGCCTCTGGATAAGGGCTGGGGCCAGGTGCTGGGGATGCTCAAAGGGGCAAAGACGAAGATGGTATTTTCAGTTCAGAAGTTAAACTGGCGATGCACAAACCCCTCCCTTTCTCACAGAGAGTGAAAGATTCGAGCCATGGCCATACACCCAAATAGTTTTGTATTTCTGCAAAAGCAAAGCTGCTTTGAGGCAAAACACAGCTGGGGGAGACATATCTGCTGGCATTGCCCTGCTGTAGGGGACTCACAATTACCCAAAGGGGGCATGTAGAGAAATATTGGACATCCCCACCCCAGACGTGTGCATGTGAACACATCTGGATCCAGGGAACAAAAGCAGCCTCCCTCCACTGTGCTGATAAATAATGGAAAGGCAAAGTGCCCTGCAGAAGCAGCACCATACTGCTCGGCCTCAGGCGAGACGGAGGAAAATTCGGTACCCATGAGGTCTGGAACAGTGGGATTAATAACACATCAATTTTAATGCAGGGTGGCTTGTGCGGTTTTTTTCCCTTTTCCTTTTTTTTTTTTTTCCCCCTGCTTCACAAACAGCAAAGTGAATGTTTGAGCATCTCAGTGGGGGGTTAATGAGGACTCTGATTAGTTATTCAGATTTGCCGATGCTGCCTACATCCATCCTCGGCTGGGGGAGTAACAGGAAAGGGTTTGCAGAAAAAGCTCTTAAAGATGACCTGCTTGGCTTTCACAGCTCAGGGGGATGAAGGTTCTGGGGGGCTCACGTTACAGGGGTCCCCAACCCCAAAATCCTAGTGCCAACTTTGAGATGGAAAAGTTTATTTTCCCATCATTTGTAGGGGATGCTAAAAGCTGCTGCACCTTCAGCCATGCCAATTCCTATAAAGTTTCCGAGGAAAACATTTGGATTTTTGGGATTTTTTTCCATGTGAAAAAGAAATTCTTGGGTGCCCTTAATAAAATTTGTGTGCAGTTCTAGTCAGAAGTGTAAGACCAAAAATGACGGATGGACAGATGCAAGGACGCATGGATTCATGGATGCAAGGATGCACTGATGCATGCATGAACATACATGGTGAAAAGACACATGGATACATGGAGGCAAGGGTGGAAGAAAGGTCATCCCATAGGCCACCACTGGGCTGCAAAAATGCAACAACTGCTGCAGTATTTCCTACAGCATCCCATAAAAGCCTAGCAGTGGTTTATGTCCTTGCAGAAAAGCAATGAGCTCACCTCCTTGCTCCTTGACCCAGGGATATTTTAAGCAGGTTGAGCTCACATCAGTATTTTAAGAAGGTTGAACTGCTGTATTTCAGGGTTTCTTTCCAGATTTAGGCTTTTGTTCTCCACCTGCATCAAAAATCAAAAGGGAACCTGAGAAAATAAATGGTGGGTGCCCAAAATGATGCCACAGAAGGCCTAAAGGATGGAGCCAGGGAGGTGTTTCTTGGCATTGCAAAGGGGCCAATAAAAAAAATTCAGGCATTATTTTAGGATTCACTCCAGGATTCGTTATTTCTTCATCAAGAAGAAATATTTGAAGGATGAGCAGGAGGGTGAAGACCCTGTCTCAGTGGTAAATTCACCCCAACAATGAATGCCAACACTGGATTTCTTTTTGGGTCTAGAGCCCTGGCTGGCCCTTGCTTTGAGCATCACTCAACCTAGCACCCAACAGGGGTTTGGGGGGCTAAACTCTCTGGTATTTGTGTCATTCCCATAACACCTGCCAGGATCTAAGGAGAAAGACAAACTGGAGTTACCCTTTCACACTGAGGCACTCCATCCCAAACAGGCTCTTTTCCCAAGCACTGCCTCCATATGCTTTGTCTGGGTTTTAAACGGTGTGTTAATTGTTCTGAATTAACAGCTCCAGCTGGAGAAGCAAACAAGCAATTTGCAACCTTAAGATAACACCCAACTTATCTCGAGTGATTTAAGTTGGGATTTTTTTTTTTTGGTTGGTTGGGGGTGGCATGGGGGGGTGTTAATGGTTTTTTGGGGGTTTGGGTTTGGTGTTTTGTGAGGGGATATAATGCCTTTCTGGTTGTGAATGCACTGTCCAGAGCCTGGCTAAAATCACTTAGTGCACCCAATCAATCAGGAGTGGCCATTGCCACATGGCCACAGGAGGAGGTGAGAGTGTAGGGACACAGAGAAAAAATGAAAAATCTCTGCATTTCACTTTGCTTTAGAGACAGGAAAAATCTAATATATCCTCATCACTGCTGGGCAAACCACTGACTGCAGAAGAGCTAAGGATTATTTTCTCCCCAACACCCTTTATTTTTTATTATTACATAGAATCAGCAAATCCCAGAATGGTTTGGGTTGGAAGAGGCCTTAAAACTCCTCTTGTTCCAGCTCCCTGCCACAGGCAGGGGCACCTTCCACTATCCCAGGCTGGTCTAAATCCCTGTCCAGCCTGGCCTTGGACATTTCCAGGGATGGGGAAGCCTGTGCCAGGGCCTCACCACCCTCACAGGGAAGAATTCCCATTTACAGTTTGTTTCAAAATATTCAAGCTCCCAAAAAGACCAAAAAAACCCACCAGCAAACTCTTTCAAGCTTTATCCCTTTGTTCTCTTTCATCTTTTTCCCTTTTCTTTTTTTCCTTTGCTGCTAGATAGAGGAAGGGAGAAGGAAAGACCATGATGATTATTTGTTTACAAGACTGGATCTTCAACATGGATATATCTTTTTTTTTTTTTTTAACTGTCATTTCAGCAATTTAAATCCTTTCTAATCTCACTCGGGGTGTGGGATTCAATGAGGAAAGTCCACCCCTCTCTCCCCAACCTTCCATGCCTGGTTTTAAGAGGAGCCAGAGGAACAGACTCCACGAGAAAAGACTTCTATGATTATGACCAAGTGTCTGTTGCCAGATTGAGTGGAAACTCCTCTTGCTACCTGTCCTGGTTCCAGCCAGGAGAGGGTTAATTTCTGCAGTAGCTGGGAGGGGGCATGGCCAGGACCTGGTTATTCTATACCACTTCACATCATTTTTTGGGGGGAGGGGCAGGAAAGGGACTCTCTTCCCAGCTGGAGCAGCTCTAGCTTAAGGTGAACAGTTTTGTATGTGAATCACTCTTTTTTTTTGTACCCTTTTGTTTTTAATATTGTTGCCGTTGCTGTTTGTTTCCTCATTCCAGTTTCCAGTGAATTGTTCTTATCTCAACCCATCTTTTTGATGATCATCTTTGCCTTCCATGCCTCTAATTCTCTTCTCCAGGAGGAGAAGGGGAGGGGAAAGGGGATCCAGTGAGTGGCAGCATGGTTTGCAGAGTCTCAGGAGAAGCACTAAACTGGGGGGACCATTCCTAAAGCATGGCACCACCCCAGCCAAGACTGAGTTGGGAGTCAATGTCCATCAACCCCCAAAAGCTTCCCAAGAGCATCAGGACTGGGTCCTATCAGACAACTGGGGTCGTGCATGGGGTCATGGTCCTCCAGCATGATCTTCTGCTGAAGTTGAGACAGTTTGTCTCCATTTTGTCTCCTTTTCCCAGAGAAAAAAAAAGTCTAACCGTGCCCTGAAGACATGAAGAAGGGACATCAAGATGCAATGATGCATCCTTCTCCAGCGATGGGAGGCACCTCCAAAACACAGACCCAACTCTGGGGCTGTGGGACTCAGGCAGCCTCGGATGCCCAGATCCCCAGTGCCAAGCTGTGCTACCTGACGACCTCCTGGCACGTGGATAAAGTAACAGGAGAAGCGATAAATCACTTTGGCACCTTCCCTGGGCATGGCAGCCCTTGATAAAAAACCAAAACTCGGGGGAGGGAGTCTGACACCACGCTGTTCCCAGCGCATTCTCCTGCGCAGATTAATCCTTCTTGATGGAGAATTACAATTAGGGCTCCGTCTTAAGGAGATATCAGCAATCAGATATCTTATCAAATGCCACCTCAATTATTCAAATAATCCCTGGCTCTTAGATTTGGGTGCTGTTTAGGGAAAGCAGTCCGATTAATGTGCTGACACTTCCCCATCACGTCCGACATCCTCAACTTCATGTCTGATTACGGAATTTGCATTCAATTTAATTTTTTCCATCTGGAGTAAATGAATAATCCGAGTACCTACCCCAGCCTTAATTACATTTGTTAAATTAAAAACCTGGGATGTGAGAAATTTAAATGCATGTAGCTCCATGGCCAGACAAACCTGCGTGTTCAACCTGCCGCAGCCCTGCCAGCTCCTGCTCCAATTTCTCTTCCTTCCCCACAGCCAGGCATCAAGGAAATTACAACTAGAAAACAAAAATTCTTTCTAAACGATGAAACAATAGATGATCTTTTGACATTTCCAGCGCTGTTTGCAAGGGAATGAGATAAAATGTAATAAATTCATATACTTCTGTGTGTTTCTTGGCTCCAGCAGCTAAAATTTCCATCTCTTTATGCAGGAGTCCTGGGGAGCAGAAATCCTTGATAATGCCAAACAATTCGACACTTTATTTTCTCTTTACTCCACACCATGCAAAACACAGGCTTCAAGCTGCCAGCTGCTGGGAGTGAAACCAGATGCCACATCCCTTTTCCATATGGAAAGAGAAATCGCCCCGTCTGGGGGGGCCGTGTGCTCCCCTCAGTCACAGCCCTCCATGACCCCAGGGCTGCTACTGGCACACAGCAAAGGCTCCCTCCAACAGCAAAAAAAAACCCTATTTCAATGGTGCAATTGTCATTTTCTACACTCAGCCGGGCTCAGGCTGGATCCCGGTACCATCAGACCCAGAGAACTTCAAAAGAGATTTGCCCCAAGCCACCATAATTCCTAATTTTAAAATAAAGAAGTAAACAGAGAGGTGTAAGTAAAACTACTGAACTTGATAAATTTTTTCAAAATAAACTTAGCAGAAGCTTGCTGAATTTCCCTTCTTTTGGAGATGATGAGATTTAAAAGGGTGGACTCGAAGTGGTGATGAGAAAAGTGTCCAAATAATTAAAGAATAATTAAACATTAAATGGAAGATAAAGCGTTATCAGCTCAGACCATTTTAGGAGGAATACTTCACAGATTGATTGGAAATGTCAAATAAATAAATGTGGGTGTTGATCTAGATGTCAGCAGCAATGAAAACATTGAGGAAAGTCTTTTCTCAACACTCCCAAAGACTGAATTAAATAACTTACATGTGAGTGAGTGCAATGACAGCAATCCCCCAGTCTGAGGCTTGTGAGACCAGTAATAAAATAAGGTTAAAAATATTCAGGGAAAGCCACGCTCGGGTAAAGTGAGACAGGTGAGAGCAGAATCAAAAATAATTTTCCCTTTCCTCCCAGCATGCTTGCAGCTCAGACAACACTTCTGCACTCCCAGGAAGCTGGATTTGACTCCCCAGCCCAAAAAAATCCCTTCTGAGGGGTGTAACAGAGCATGCCCTCCAGGCACAGTGGCCATCAGATCTGGCCATCAGAGCAGGCAACTCAGCTGCAGCCTAATGGACCTGTGGTTCCTCATCCTTCCTGACTTTCTTCTGCTTTGTTTGGAGTTAACAGTTATAGTTCCGGGGAAGAAAACATCATGTTTTAGCAATGAGGTCCCCAGCGAGGCTGTTTAAAAATTAATTAGTGCCATGCAACGTATTAGCAATGAATAGTAATTTTAGCTTTTGTACCTACTTCATTGCCTTCTACATGGTTGTTATTCCAGCTTTTCCATGGTCCTCCCAGCCAACCAGGACCTACACAGAGCATACCAAGGAAATTATTGGCTGTGTCTCCTGGAACTACCCAATCCAACAGCAAACGCACACCCCAAAGTGCTCTCTCTGAAGCTTTCAAATAAATTAAGGCCCTATTTGCTGAGCTGGCTGGAAGGCTGGGAACCTGCTCTGCTCACAGAGGTGCCCATCATCCCAAAACAGCAGCTGTCCAAGGCTGTGGGCCTGGCCAAGGGAAGTCCCTGAGCAGCGTGGGTGCTGTGGGATGGAGGAGGTTGTGGGTCGTGGCTTCGCCCAGGATGGGGGACAGAGGTCCTCCCTCCATGGACAGACATGGGTGGAGGTCACCCAAACCTGAAGATGGAGAACCTTCAGGGATGGAGGTCTGCAAACCCCAGATGTACCTGCCAGCCCCAAGCTTGAAGATTTTCCTCCAAACCCAAGGAAGAGGATCCCCATATCCCAAAAATGGAGATACACTCCCAACTCTGAAGGTGAAGATGCTCAAGCCTCAGGGATGGAGCTCCACAAAACACAAGGAAGAATCCACCTAACCCCAAGGCTGGGAATTCCCCCAACCACAAGGAAGGGGATCTCCCAACCCTGCAGATGGAGATCTCCAAAACCCAAGGATGGAGACTCACAAACATCAAGGATAGGGCTCCTAACCCTGAGTATGGGGATCCACCAACCCTGACGATGTAGAGCCTCAAAACCCAAGGACCCTCACAACCCTGAGGACAGAGATTCTGCAGACTCCGAGGATGGGGATCCCCCCACCCAAGAATGGAGAGAGAAATCCCCTTCAGGACAAAGACCCCCCAAACCTAAGGATGCAAACCCCATCTCCCCCAATCCCATGGAGGGCAATCACCCCCTGGGACATCAGTGGCTGAAGTCTTCACCCCACACTGCACGGAGCAGAACCTGGGGTTACCACCCTGGTGTGGTAATGGCCACCTCCCAAACTGCAACCCCCAAATGAGCCACCACTGGGCTCCTTTTGGCAGCGAGTGAGGCAGCAGGGACCAAGGAACCTCGCTGTGTGGACTGCCTTCAGGTGGATTGTGGAGCTGAGGGGGATTTGCTGGGACATCTGGAATATATTCGTTTTATGGCATGTTTCATATCACAGACAGGTACTTTGAAGCAGTTAAGTAGTAGCAGGGCAGCACGTCCCCATGGGTGGGCTGTGGTTTGTGCTTTCAGCCCGAGCTGCACCGGCATGACAAAGGGGCTGGGGAGACAGAGCTGACGTTTTCCAAACACAGCTTTGTGCCTCTGGGGGCAAATCCAGCAAGAAATTAAAACCCAAAAGGCCAAAAAAAAGAAAGAAGAAGAAAAAAAGAAAGAAAACGACCCCCACATCTAAGTGATGTTGATCCCCACATCAGGCTATTAACAGGCCCATCACAAATTGTAAATGACCCCGATAAATTAAATGGCTTAGCAACTGTGAGGAAAGGCCCTTCTGAAGATTCATTTGTTCTGCAGAAAAGAAATTATTTAGGAATTTAAAATCTTTTCCAGCAGCTTGACAGAGGCACCCTGTCAAGCCCACATGTTGATGCTCATGAAGCCTCAGGAGGCAGTCAGCCCTCAAAGGAGAAGTCAGAGAATCAAAGAACCTCAGAATGGTTTGGGTTGGAAGGGATCTTAAAGATTCTTCCAATTCCCTGCGATTGGCAAAGACCCCTTCCACTATCCCAGGGTGCTCCAAGCCCTGTCCAGCCTGGCCTTGGACACTTCCAGGGATCCTGGAAGTGGGCAGGATCCCTTCTGGGCAGCCTGTGGCAGGGCCTCAGCACCCTCACGGGGAACAATTTCTTTCTGATATCTAAACCTCCCCTTTTTCAGTTCAGTGCCATTAAAGCTCTCTGTGAGCCTCCAAAGCAGGGAATACAGGCGTGCTCCCACTGGCCAGCCACTCACCAGGCTACACTGCCTCCTAGCAAAACTGTGAAAAGCCTCAGCCAATGAGGAGCTCTGAAAATGGGATGATTTGACCCAAAACATCTCCATGCAGAGGGAAAGCCAGGAACTGAGGTGCAATTAAAAAAGAAACGGGGGACAGTGACACGGGGCAAGAAGTTAGGGTTGCAACCCTGAATGCAGTGAGGTGCAGTGATGCCAAAACCTGCAGTGATCCCCCGAGGCCCAGGGAGCTGCAGTGATTTACCCCCCAAAGCAGGGAGCCACTGCTTTCCTCCTGTGTTAATTCATGAAATTCATGCGTTAAACCTACCTGACTTCAGAGGCAAAGCCCAAATCCCCATTCACAGCCCTTTTAGCTCATGCAAAATTCAGGGGTTGTTCACCTTCAGACACTATTTCGCTGGCAGCAGCAACTCAAACCCCTTTTAGTGGAAGTTCAGAGGTATAAAACATGCAAAACACCCCTAAATTATTCACGTGGTGTTTCAATCAAAGGCACACTGTGGGGTAAAGGGAAGGATCTGGTGACCCTGGGGATGTCTCCCCATTTCTGTCTGGATGGAAAAACCCCTCTTGTATTTATTGGGGAGAAGTGAATGGGGGAGACAATGAAATAAAAGGGTTTTCTGTATCCAGAAAGGGCTGGAGAGTGAGGAATGCAAGGAGTATCCATTTTTCAGGTGCATCCAACCAGCAAATCCTGGTTGCATTTGCCCTTTGGCAACACTGAAGCTTTTCCAAACTTTTATAGCACCAGAGGACTAAAATTAAAGTGGGGCATGGTAAGAGAAATTGCAAACTAAGAAATCCAGCAAGAAAGGATAGAAACGACTAAAAAAAAAAAAAAAAAAAAAACCCAGGAAACTCAAAAATTATTATTTTGTATTTCAAATACAGGAGGTTTTCAAAAAAGGAAAAGCCTTGGAAGATATTTTTTCCTTCCATTTTTTCCTCTCTGTTTTGCTTCTTTCTCTTTCATTGAGCATCCAGGTGCTCCTGAGTTGAGATTTCCATTTCTCTGGCTCCTTCTTGGGGCAAAACCCCAACAGCCCAAGACAAAAAAACCAAAGCCCAATCCCAAAAGTAGGACACGGAACCCTGCTCAATCCAGCCTCAGCTTGAGGCTCCCTAATTACCCAGTAATAGTATTTATATGCTGCCGGCACACTCGGAAATGCAGCTCCTAATAACCGAGGTCGGCATCAATATTAATGTCCCGGCTTGACTCTCCATATGCAGGGACCAACGAGAGAGAGAAAAAAGAAAAAAAATCACACAAAGTGAAAAGAGGAGCAGAAAATGAATTTTAGAAGTATTTTTCTGTGTTTGGGCAGGAAGGGAGTGCTTGAGATTAAACGCGGGCAGCAGCGATAAGAGCAAACGTAAGTTCCCATCTCTGAGGCATAAATCTTCCAGCAGTGCAAAATTTTTCACCATCCACACGCCCTTCCTCAAACTTTGAGTTTCCCCACAGGTAGGAATAGGCCAAAAAAACTCTTCTCTTCCTGTGATGGGAAGAGATTTCTAAAACTCAGGGCCTTCCTTTTACCAGAGTTACTCTAAGACGTTCAGATTCAAATATTCACCCCTGCAAAATTCAGTCCTCTTTTGGTTGCTCATGCAAAACCCCAGGCTTCAGGCTGGCTCAGCTGGAAACAGCCTCCTGAGAAGCACCTCTTTTCCAGTGATACTTTGGGAGCATATCGCCCCAGATCCAGGATTATATTGCATGCAAATGTACACAGAATATTTTCAGAAATGTGGCTATGCAGGGCACAGTGTGGGTTGCATACATGTCCCAGCACCACTCCATAATTCGATTAAAAACCGGCTTTTCTTAATAATTTCTACGCAGAGACACTTGTCACACCAGGAGCATTAAAGGCAGAGTTTAAATGGAGTTAATAAAGTATTTATAGCCTGCAGTAAGGCTGTGATAGATTTGAGCTGCATGTGATCAGTACCCCTTGGTACAAGGTGTTACTGCCAATGTCCGTGCTCGGTGCACGTCGAAAAAAATCAGAGGTCTTCCATGAAACACGCAGTTCCAGGAAATCAGATGTTTCTCGTGGAAAGATGCATGTTTTGGGGATTTTTCCCATTAAAATGAAAGCTGGCAGTTGAAGAGCAAGCATGGATGTGGCATTTACTCTGTGGAGCGTCAGGTGTGGTGTCAACCCACACCACTGACATGCTAATTCATGTTGCTTAATACTGGAAGAAAACAAATGGAAGCCATAAAGTTCATGCCCAAGAATTCAACATTAAGAAGTTCCCAGATCATCATTTTGCGATACTTTCCTCCCAATGCAATTTGAGAACTTCCGTATTTTTAATCAAATTCCAAGCAAGAAAAGGGCAAATTGTGGAAAGAATTTGAAAATAGATACCCCAGAAACTGAGGGTATGAAGCCTTTACTGACACATTCTGAGCACATTCTGTTATTAAACAACATCAGCAAGTAACATTGACCCTTCAGGGAAGACCCAGCTCTGTATTGATGACTACAACAGCAGCAGGTAACACATTAATTAACCCTTCAAAGCCCCAGCCCTGAGTAAATGACTACAAAGGCAATGAGTAAACTGTTGATCCTACAGAGAAGACCCAGCCCTGCATTGGTTACTACGCTGTGTAGAAACAGGACTCAAGCCAACTGCCTAAAGACTGCCATAAAAATCAAATGCTACTATTAAGTGATTTCAGATATTGCAAGAAATCTCCAGAGACTAATTATAACCTCGTTTGGCAATTTGGGTGGAAAGTGCACTCTGCAGTTGTAGCCTTGGCCATCAATTCTGGTCAAACTTGAGATCTTTCTAAAGAGCCATTGTGTGACCCAGTGGAAATGGCAATTTTTCATATGGAATTTTTCCCAAAGCTTAAATTGCCTCTTTATTAAATATTTCTTAGTTCTAGCTTGTGGAAAGAGGCTGCGTGGTCTATTCCAGGAGGAGCAGTCTGTGAGAAAATGTCAGAGGGTAAAAACATCTCAGAGAAAAAAAGTGAGGATTTCCACTCAAGATGCTGACTGGCACCACCAGAGGACCCAAACCCTAAAACAGGAGGGGTTTGCTTTACTTTGTTGGGGTGATGAAAGAAGAACCATGAGAAGGAGTAACACCTTCTCCCACCTTCTCCAGCTGCAGATGGTCCCCACCTTTTGGGCATTCAGAAATGCTGCTTCTCCAACCAAAACCCTCACTAGAAGACTCTTCCCCACCACTTCCAAGACAGAGGAGTGAAAGGAGAGCACCTTCCTCCAACCTCTCCATCAGCATCAGAGAAAACACCAAAATCACCACACCTTGCAAATGCCTCCCTGCCTTCCCCTCCCCAGTGTCTGCTTTCCCCAGAGGATCCTCCACGATGTCCAGAACCTGCTCAAAATCATGACCTGCCAAACAAACAACTGGAATCAAACAAGAAGTGGGGTTAATTAATAAATTGGGAGCTACTGAAGTCAACACGCCGCACAATCAACTCGCCATGCCAGACACGGCTGGTCTAGCAGTGCTCCAAGTTTGCCCCAGTTGGTTTCCCATGAAATGGGAGCTGCAAGGACTGAGGGAAATAAAAGTGATTTTGAGGGTTGCTGCAGCTTTTCAGCTCTCTGATGAGATATTATTGGCTGATCTCCTACACAGCTGCTCCCTGCTGAATAGACACATCCCACCTCCAGTGTCGTTGGCCATCAACCAATGTGGGAATAAATGCAAGTTTTGGTTTCTTTTTTTCCCAGTTGATGTGAATTATGTGGGGATTTTTTTTTTTTTTTTTTTTTGGCTAAGGAATACGTGATGATTTATCCAAAACTGCATTTAGATGGAAAAATCCCCTCTTTGCTGTCTCATTCCTACCTAAGTGGGCAGCTGCGGGTGGTCCAGTGCGTTGACCATCATCCTACAGCCAAGTGGGTCAGGACTATTTAATACCAAAAACTGGGGAGAAATATTTTACTTCTTCAGCAATAAATACTCCTTTTCCCGAAGTGCTAGTTCAGAATGGAGAAGAACATTCCGTTTTGAAATGCCTCAATGAAATTTAATTTTTGGTTTGAATCAACAGCTTCACTCGGTGCCATTTTAATGCTATTTTATGCTGAAATGTCAATTGGAAACTAACATTTTAAAATGTCAAAACATTTCACGTCTGCAGACGGTGCCGATAGTTTTTTGCTTCCATGTGTCCAAACAGAAAACACTTTTGGAATTTTACCATTGAAAAAAACCCCAATTTTATATATACATATATATATATATATATATGTATGTATGTACGTATAAATGTGCATATATATATCAATATTTTGACTTCTTGGAATGAAAACAAAGTTAAAATACAATATTTCCTCTAGGATGCAAACAATATTTTCTGACAAGCTGTAATCACCAAAAAGCAATCTGAGCCAAATGTTTGCTACCACGGTCTGTTATAGCTCAGTGGCAAGAGAAGAGAAAGAGATTTTTGATATTGTAGCCTCTCTGAACTCTTTTTTTGCCAATTATTTCCAGGGTGCAGGAAGCTCCTTCCACCACACAGAACCATTTCCAATGCACTGATTTTCCTTAATAGTGGGGAAAATAGCCTCAAAAATGATGTTTTTTCTCCTCTAAAAAAGAAGAATTTGGGGAGGATTTGAATTTTGGGAGGATTTTCCCTGTATTTTGCACTGATGACACCTTACCCCCACCAGTTTGGGGGAACTGGGGAGGAAATGGAACTGGGAGGTTTTTACCACACTCATGCCTGCTGCAGGGAACACGTGCACAGGGTGTGGGGGTTTTATCCAATGTAAATGCAATTATCCAGTGATCTAACCTTTTAAATTCCTGCCTTGCCCATGCATTACCAAAAAACAAAAGGAAAAAAAATATGAAAAGAAAGCAAATAAAAGACAAGCAATCCGGGCAGTCACAGTAAAAAAAAAAAAATAGAATTTTGCTCATTTTTCTGGTTCCGGGGGCAGGGTGTAAACATACAGAGTTGGAAAATGGGATGAAAACTGGTAGTTTTGGCAGTTTTTATCAGTCAAGTTTCTTGTTCCAAATCTCCCAGCTCCATCATCCTCGACGGCATGGCTCGGCCACCCTCCATCACCTTTACATCTCCTCCAAATTTCTATTTTCCTCTTTTTTTTTCCGAGCCCGGGCTACAGCCCCGCGCGGGGAATAAGCGCAATTATCTCGTCTCGCCACATTTTTCCAGCTCTGCCTGAGGTTTAATTAAAGCCAAGAGAAAAACACAGAGGAGCAGCACTGGGTTCTGATATCACCCCCACCACATGTGGCAGGGAGAGAGGGAAAAATGGGGGGGAAAAAAAACACCTAGAGAAAAAAAAA
>VZSE01001001.1:29300-43353 GCA_013398275.1 Promerops cafer | reverse complement strand
GGGCGCCCCGCAACCCCTCACTGCCCTCGGAGCCGCCGGTTCGAGTCCCGCGCCCGCGCCCCGCCCGGCCGAGGTAACCGGGGGGGCCGGGGGAGGAGCGGGCTGTGAGGGAGCGCAGGGAGGGAGAGACGTGAAGAGTCACGGAAAGAGATGGAAAAACACGGACAGACCCGTAGGGTGCAGCCCTGGGGCTGGAACCAACGGAGGGGCGGCAGCTGGACCACCTGTGGGACCCCCGGGGGCATCCTGCCCTCAGAGCTGCGCACAAAGCTCGGTGCTGAGGGAAACTTTTAATTAAAAAATGATAATAAACCCCCTCATAAGTAGTGGGGAGGGTCCCTGAAAGGTTGGGCTGGGGTTGTGACCTGGTTTTGTGGGGAGTGTTTGGGCTGGTCCCCCTTGGCCTCGCTGTGGTTTATGGATTTTATAGGGGAATAGGGTTGGGGAATAGTTGGTTTGTGGATTTAGAATGGAATAAGGATGGGGAATAGTTGGTTTATGGATTTATAAGGGAATAGGGATGGGGAACAGTTAGGTCAAGGATTTACAAAGGAATAGGGATGGGTTATAGTTTATGGGTTTACAGTGGAAAGGGGGTAAGGAATGGATGGTTTATGGATTAATAGGGAAATAGGGATGGGGAATGGTTGGTTCATGGATTTATAGTCAAATAGGGATGAGGAAAGGTTGTTTCATGGATTTATAGTGAAATAGGGATGAGGAAGGGTTGGTTTATGGATTTATAAGGGAGTAGGGATGGGGAATGGTTGATTTATAGGGGAATGGGGATGGGGAACGGTTGGTTCGTGGATTTATAGGGGAATAGGGATGAGGAATAGTTGGTTTATGGATCAATAGGGGACTAGGGGTGGGGAATGATTGACAGTGATGATCTTTTAGGCTAAAAATGCTTTTTTTGCTGTGCCTTCATGAAGAAGTGGGTAAATTCTGGTTATTTACACAGCAGAAGTTGGGCTCATCCCTGTAACAGCCAACCCATGCCCTCTGCTTTCCATCTCCTGCCAGGGGCTTGGAAATCCGAGGCTTGGGGATGTGGTTGGGTCTTTCTGCAGTCCCACGACAAGAACAGCCCGGAGGAAAGGATGGGAATTTGGAAACGGGACACCCCCACTGCTCTTCTGGATGGGATTGATGGAAACGCAGCTTCATCCCTTGGGGGTGAGGGTCAGCCTCCAAAATCCATCTTAAAGCAGCAAATGTGCACAAAAAGCTAAACAGGTCATCATTCCCATGGGTCTGGGAATCGGATCTTTGGCTGAGCCATTTCTGACAATTTCAGCCTGAAAACCAAGGCAGAGGAACATCCCAGGGCACATCTGAGCAGTGGATTTTATCCTGTATGGAAAGAGAGCCCAGAATAATGGTGTGAGTGATGATGTTTGCAGGCAGGGATGCCTTGTAAGTTAGGTGGGGAAAGGTGTTTATAAAACCAAATAAAACCGCTAAAGAGACATTGTAATGGTTTTTAAAAATCCTGGTTTTCCATTAAAAAACTTATAGATGGCTGCATTTTTTTTTTTTCATCAACTCGGGCCACAACACACCTGTTTTATTGCCTGCAGCTACCAGAGCTGCGTTTAGTCACTTCTTAGGGAGTTTTATTACTACCTTACTTTTATTTGCTTGAAAATATCCCCATCCAGGAGCTCTGAGCACCATGGATTGATTGGCTCCACTTTGCAGAGGGATCATTGTCTAAATCTCCACCACCTTTTGTGTCCCGAAGCTGCTTGGATGACCCGAGATGGAACAAAATGTTGTTGCAAAAATAAAACAGTGTCTGCTCTCCTGCAGCTCAGAGGAGAAGCCTGGCCTGGCCAGCAGCCAGGGAAAAATCTGGGAGTCCTGGAAAGTAAAAGGGATGAGAGGAAAGTCCTTTTCCTGCTGCAGGCATCTGCCCTTAGCTCCCAGACCACGACATAAACGGAGCTTGTGCTCACCTCACTCTCGAGGTTTGGGTGTTGATTTATGGAGGGGAAACTCTTCTGTTTAATGCATTACCCAGAGTCCAGCCTGAAACAATGGGAGAGCTGCAATTCCGGAATATCCGGAGCACACGGAGCACATCAGAGGAGATTTAGCAATTCCTGGTTTGTGTGTGGTGTCAGGAAGGTTTTCCTGCTGGGGGCTGGAGGTGTCAGGGGGTGGAAGGGCCGCATTAGCATTCGGTTCTAGATTTCATTATTTCCAATAATGGCATTTATTATTCCTGTAGTAATCCGGCTGTAATTCCTTATAATGGCTCTGTGTGAGGGGAATCAGCGCTGCAGCTGTTTCCTCTTCCCTGTGAGCTGGGAACAGCTTTGCCCTTTGAATCCCTGTCACCTCCATGGTCCATCACTCCATTTCACAGCTGAGTGCCTGGAGAGCTCCGGGAGCTCTGCGAAAGCCCAACCAACCTGTGCTGGGTTTGTGTTCAACACCACAGGGGATTAGTTCCAGCTGCAGTTTTGCTGAGATAGCCCAACTTCCACTTCAGCAGGGACACTGATTCATAAATCCTCACACAGACGCCTCTGACTCACAATTTCAGGATTATGGCTGGGGCTGTTGGAGATGTTGCCATCCCCAGCTGGTTTTTCACCCCTGGTTTGCCATGATTGCCCTTCCTGTGGCAGGGTAACTCTGTAGCAGGGTTGTAGCTCCAGCTGCATTCCCAGTTTGGCATCACAGCCCCTGGAATTACCTAATTCAGGGGGCAGTGAACCCTGACAGTCTGAGCAGCCCAGCTCTGCTGTGGCACGGCAGCTTTAAACACACAGGGAAGATTCACAGAATCCCAGAATATCCTGAGCTGGGAGGGACCCTCAGGGATCATCAGCCCAGCCCTGGCCCTGCACAGACACCCCAACAAGCCCACCCTGAGCACCCCTGGCAGCGCTGTCCAAACGCTCCTGGAGCTCTGGCAGCCTCGGGGCCGGGACCATTCCCTGGGGAGCCTGGGCAGTGCCAGCACCCTCGGGGGGAAGAACCTTTCCCTGAGCTCCATGCCAAGCCCTGGCACAGCTCCAGCCCTTCCTGGGCTCCTGTCCCTGTCCCAGAGCAGAGCTCAGCCCCTGCCCCTCTGCCTCCCCTCGGGAGGAGCTGCAGCCCCCGAGGAGCCTCCCCTCAGTCTCCTGTGCTCCAGCTGAACCAGCCAAGTGCCCTCAGCTGCTCCTCAGACCCTTCCCCAGCTCCGTGTCCCTCCTTTGGACACTCTCCAACAGCTGTAAATCCTTTTTTATTTCTTTATTACATTGCATTTTTACAACCATTGCAAACAGAGGATCTCTTCCATCACGTTCATCCCAAATCCTGTGCACGTGTCCTCAAACACACAAAGTGCTCCTCATTCCAGCCACCACAGCCTTTCCCTCTCCAGCAACTGCATTGCCAAGGACTCTCCCAGTCCCACAGCCAGGAGCTTGTGTCAGTTCTCAGCTGTTGAGGGAGCTCTGCAGAGAGCCCCAGCAGATCCCAGTTGCTCTGTGCTCTTACCCCAAGCAGGTCACGACAACTGGGCTGCCTGAAACCTCCTGGGAAAGAATCTTGTACAGCCCGAGTTACTCAATAACCAGAGCAGTTAATGAGGAAAGGGCAGAAGCACCGACAAACCCATCTCTGTTAAGGATCTAAGTTGAAATTGTTTCAGGCTAAGAAAAGCCAAGGTGTTGATTATCCCAGATTTTCCTTTCTTAGTTTGTTTCCTTCTGCTTTTTACCCTCTTTTCGCAACAAAGGTCTCAAACAGGAGTTAAAATCACCAGTCAGTGATTCTTTGTCAAGCTTTTATGGGTTTTACTTTCTGAAATAGTCTGGAAGAAGAGCTTATGGCAGCACAGGAAGAAAACCAGATTAAAAACTGTTGAGAACGTATTAGAGCAAGAAATGGGTGTGGGATAAGTAACTCTTCCCCTCTTCCCTGTGATTTCAGGTGTGCAAGCGTTTGGGATCAGATAACACAAGATCCATGCTTAGAAAGATGTTCAGGAGCTGAAACACTCATAAATCTCCTAAGGTTCTGAAATCCTGCACGTTGAAACCACAGCTTTGTAACATCATTTATTCCAAAAAAGAAAGATAAACCCTTCTGTCATTTAGGTGATTAAAGCAGGATTAAATCACACAGCTGCAAAACCTGCTGCTTCTGCCTGGTTTTCTGCCACTGGTGGAGCTGAGGCTGCTCCTGCATCCGTGTTCTAGAGGAGCAACAAAGCTCCAGGGAAGGGGAATGGGACAAAAATCCTTTTTGATGAGTAGCAGAAAGCCCTGTGAGTTTTGTGCTTTGCTGCATCACGCTGTCAGGGCTCTCCTGGAACGTGGAAATGGATGTTTGTGGCATTGAGCAGCATCAGGGGAATTCATCCTGCTCTGATTTGCTGACGAGGGAAGAACAAGAGAGAGAAAAACAGGAGCTCTCTTCCAAAGCATGTGCAGTCCATGCATAGCATTGCCTGTTTAGTACCTCCCCAAAAATGGGAATAAAATACATTAATTTATTAATTTATCGAAGCAGGCTAAATAAATAACATCCACTTGATAAATAAATCAAGTGGATCTGATTGCCTTTGGTTTCTGTTCTGCTGCAAGAAGACTCTGCTTATTCTTGCAGTTTTGAGAGGTGTCTAGAGATGCAGCCCAGCACCAAAACAGGACAGAAGCTGAGGAAGACATGTCCATCAGGGCATGTTTTCATAGAAATCATTGTCTATGATGACTTCACCCTCTAATTTAGCTGATTTTAGTCATGGAATAATTTAAGTGTTCCTGTTGGTCAGCTCTCTGTGGAGACAAAGGACAGCAAAAGCTTGTGAGGCTTTAGCAAAACACTGGACAATATTATTTCTAAACTTATCAGACCTATATTTTATAAGTCTTATTTTAAAAATGGCTCTTAAATCTACCCCTCTCCTTCCTTAGTACTTCTGGTTCATCTCCTCACAGGTAACAGTTAAGTACCAGTTATCTAATTTTAAATACTCCCCCACTAAATCACTCTTTAGTGTGTCAGAATCTATTCTGATCTTTGTGGGACAAGTAATTAGAACACCTTTTCTAGCTGGAAAACTCTCATTTTCATTGTCATCCCTGTGAGAATGATTTCATTTGAAGGTCAGGCTTTCTGCAGACCCACTTGTGCTGGAAGGAGACTCTGCCAAATGAAGCCAGAATTTTTAGGTGTTTACCAGCACAGGGAAGAATTTCTTTTTCCAAGATCTTTGTGAGATACTGAACTAGAAGAAAACAGTCATCAGGCCAACAAAAAAAAAAAAAGTCTGTACTCTCACCAAAAAAAACTTTGGATCTGTTTTTCCACTTCAAAACAGCTGGCATGGAGAGGGATTGAATGCAGATGAGGTAACAGATGTTTAAAATGCTGTAAATTCTCATTTATCTGAATTAGGGGTGGAATCCAACATCACCTGGGCACCTGGGAAAGGCTGAGTTGTTCTCTTCGAGTTTGCAGGATCAAACGGAGCAGTTTCCACTTAAAAATAATGTGGGGGCGGGGGGGGAGGTTGAAGTGAGAACAGGAAATCAGCTGCAAAGGGCTTGGCCAAGAGCAGGAACCACAAGGAACACTCAGAGGGTGGCACCTTATGATTTCTGGGAAGTGTGCTGGGGCACTTTGTTGTTATGGGTCTGCAGTTCAGGGATAATGTTCCACAACACTGATTCCTCTATTGATTTTTCTCTGGCTGTTGCTGCCAGTTATGAACAAATGGCCCCGAGGAATTTGGAGGTGGTTGCAACACAATCAAGTGAAAGACATTGCAACAGCCTCCCTTCCCCACCCCATTTTCTGTTTCGTTTCTGCTGGGCCAGAGGCAGCTCAGCTCCAGCCCCTCTGCCGGGGTGAGGGAGGCTGGTGGTCTCCTCCACCCAGAGGTGATGGAGCTCTGCTTCTCGCTGAGGAGGCACAGGGGGGAGTTAATTTGGGGAGGGGATGAAGCCCTGTCCCTCCTGCTTGCATGGAGAGGGCTCTGGGGTCCTGAGCAAACCCTTTGCAAAGCCCTCCACAATCAATCCCATCATGATCAGCATTTCGGGCTCCCTGGAATTCCTCCATGAACATTTTCCTTCCCCTCGCTTGCTTGCTGGAGCCTTTGTGTGGTGGATTTAGGAGTTTATTTTTTGTTTCCATTCCCCCCTGCCCCAGAATCCACCACCATCCGAGGTTTCCCTGCAGGACAATCCCCTTGCCCAGGGGAATGGGACAGCCTGGCTTGCTCTCCTCCAGTTCCCCTTGTGCTTGGATCAGGCAGCCCAAGGGATGAGGAAGTGCACGGTGCAGCTCTGCTTTTGTAACCCCTAATTTCGTTTGGAAATGTTATCCAAACAAACAGCTGCCAGCAGGATGAGCGTTGAGACCTGTGCAGAGGCTGCTCTGTCAGAAAGGAGCTCAGAGTGAGCTCTGCCTGCTGAAACATTTCACCCAGCAGCTCATTACCGTGGAGATACTCAAAGGAGACTTTCCCCCCCGATTAGATCCTGCCCCTGATAAGAGCATTAAGGAGCATATTTTCCCATAAATAAATGAGCAGGCCTGGAGGGTAGGGAAGGTTATTTTGCCTGGAATCAGTTCTATCCCACGCTCACCCCTTGGAGAGTTGGGGCTGAGGGAACCAGTTCACCCAGAGACCAACGGGCAAAGGTGGATTTCTTCCAGCTCTGGGTGCTCCACGCTGCTTTATTTTGGGGATAATCCACGTGGATTCTGTCACTGGCCAGAACTCCCTGTGCTCACAGCCAGGGCAGCCCTTAGGGTGCTGCAGGAGGGCCAGGAAGGTCCAACTTTGGTAAAAAGTTGCTTTAGCCAGGCTGGGTTTTGAGCTCCAGGAGGGACAGGAAGGTGCAGCCTGGGGAAAGCTGCTTTAGCCAGGCTGGGTTTTGAGCTCCAGGAGGGACAGGAAGGTGCAGCCTGGGGAAAGCNTTTGAGCTCCAGGAGGGACAGGAAGGTGCAGCCTGGGGAAAGCTGCTTTAGCCAGGCTGGGTTTTGAGCTGCAGGCGGCCTCGTGCTCTCTGCATCCGTGTCTGAACCAATATTTACTCAGGGCTCTGTGTACTGGGATTGTCAGCAATCCCTGCAGTGAGAGCAGGGCTGCAGCCAGCATCAGCCCAGCTTAGCAGCTTCCCTTGTTTACATCTTTTTAAAAAATACTCCTGACTTCCAGGCTGGGCAGAGGTGGCAGCGTGACAGCTCTGGTGAGCACGAGCCCTCCCTGCAGCAACGTGCCCACCCCAGAGCCTCTGCAGCCAAAAATCCCCTCTGGAAGTGGGTGGGCAGCAGATCCCCAGCCTGGGCAGGCCTTGGCATCTCCCCAGGAAGTGACAAAGCTCAAATGGAAGTGACAAACCAAAGTCCAAAGACTTGGTGCTCCCTAAGGGACTGGCAGCAAACTGCCATCAAAGGAGCCCCCAGGCTGCCACCACACTCAGGAGTGGAGACTTTAAAATGAAGGCAGCTCTAGTTCAGTGCCAGAATTTTCCAGTCTTATTTATGAAGCTGTTCTAGGTACAGATTAACTTCCCCTGCCTGCTGTTGGTCATTAACTCTGGGAGAAGCTGAGGTTTGAAGGGTTCATTGATAGAGGAAAGAGGTGAGCACTGCAGTGTTTCACAGCCACGCTGCCGTGGTGCCTGTCCTGGTGTTTCCAGAGAAACCAGGATTTAGGGAGCTGTTAATCCCCATGTGTCCTGCTGTGTGTGTCACACACAGACACCAAAACCCCACTTCCAGCAGAGCTGAGCACGTGCTGTTGTTGAGTTAGGGATGAGACAAAATGACTATAGTTACAGACGGCGAGGAAAGAGAGAGAGAATAATTGTTTTAGTTCTCCTCCTCTAAAATTCCCAGGCCTATGCCTGGGAGAACTCCTCTGTTCTCTCTTTGACTGAACTGTGTCTCCACACGTGCCCCGAGCTCTTAGTGAGACCAGCAGATTTCCTAAGGTGCTGGAAGATAAAGAGGTGGCATAAGGAAGGTAAAGACCCTTGAAATTACTGCTCGGGCTTGGAGCTGTGACCTACCTGAGTTTGATTTCTTGCTCACACGACTTTTGCCAGCGACATCAGGTGATGAGCTGACACCTCCCTTCAGAGGTGTGTGGAAGACTGGGAGTGGCTGTGGCTACTGGAAATAAACTGCACAGGAGCTGAGATGTAATTGTGAAATCTGCTTTGTGGGGTCTTTAGCACCTTTCTGATTACCCTATAAATGTTTGTCTGTTCTTGGGGCAGATTTTCCCTGTTGGATCATCCAGTGAGTAAATCCTTTCAGATTCTGGGGGTGCTCTGCCTTCCTGCTGCTTCCCTGGACTTTTGTCCTCCAGCACTTTCATTTCTCAGCTGACAGTTCCTCGTTCCCCTTGACATTCCCGTGTTTGTTTGGCTTCACACACAGCCACATCCTGGATCCAGGATCATGGACTGGGCACTCTCAGCCCATCTTCAGCCTCCTTGGGCTCACTAGGGAGGAAAATGTCACCAGGAGTCCTTGAAGGAACGGGACGTGACAGGAAGCAGTGGGAGTCAGCAGGTCAGGCCTGCATACGGGGGTTCAACTCCTTCCTTTCTTGGACCAAGGCCAGTTCTTCTAAAGTGTGGAATGGGGTGGGCAGCCGTGGACTCACTCGACGTTTGTGCTTGTTAGTTCTGGTTGGGAGGCTTTGCGCTTTGGCGCCAAGGCTTCTCAGGTGACCATCACTGGTGTGGTTACGGCTGCTAGGAGATCACTGAACCCACTGGGGAGATGGTGTTTCATCCTGCGTAGGCGTCGGGGCAGCCTGAGCAGTCCTGGCGTGCTGGCTAGTCCTAAGAAGTGTTGGGGGAAGAAGGTGAGGTTGGCACCTACAGCATTGCTCCAAATGGGCTTTGGCTCGTGTAGAGTGTATCTGGTGAATGGAGGGGATCCGTGTGTGAAACCTGCTAGGATTGCAAATCCTGCTCCTATTGACAGGACGTAGTGGAAGTGGGCTACTACGTAGTAGGTGTCATGCAGGGCAATGTCTAATGAGGAATTGGCTAGGACGATTCCTGTAAGTCCTCCATGGTGAAGAGGAAGATGAAGCCTAGTGCTCATAGTATAGGGGGGTCTCATTTGGTTGCTCCACCGTGTAGTGTGGCCAGTCAGCCGAATACTTTGACTCTGGTTGGAATGGCAATGATTGCTCAGCAGCTGTCAGAGCAATGTGCACAGGGCCACCGCTCTGCAGCTCTGCTAAACCCGGGCTCGGGCTTAACGTTAAACCCGATCCCTGCAGGGCGGATCCCGCAGCATCGCTGGGGCTGTTCCTGAGCCAGGGAGAACAGGGTCTGTGCTTTGTGTGTTTGGGCTCCCCTGTGACCCCCTGCTGCCCCTCTGGAGCTGCAACTCCAGCAGGAGCTTCCCGTGTCCCTGGGAATAGGGTGGAATAGGCAGAGCTGAGGTGGGAGCTGATCTCGCTCTGCTGCTCCCTCCCTTCCCCGTGGAAAATGGACTGGGGGGAGTTCAGGTTGCTTTTAAAAGTCTCCTTTGTAAATAATCTTCCAAAGCAAAATGTTCCTTTTAACCTAAATTATCTGTCCTAATCCTACCTCAACTCCCTTTTTTTTTTTTAATTGATCTCTTTGTCACCTTTAAACATATGGGAGATCACTTTGGCAGTGATAATCATGTTTAATTCTCTTTTCTATCATATTTGGCTTATTTCTCCGTGGTTTCCTCACTCTTTGGCATTGTCAGTCTTATGTTCTGCAATTTCAAGATTTTAACTGTGATCAGGAATATTGCTGCTGGGGGTAACTGGATGCTTTTCCCCATGTTATGAATGGGATATCAGGATATAGATATACTGCAGGATATCAGTTTATAGAAAACTGGATTTATTTTATCATTCTCAGGGTGATGGTGGTGGACAGGAGCCAGCCCTGTCATTGTCACACAACACAATGGCACCAAAACTCTGTTTATTTGTACCATTGCTCTCAGTGTCCCTGGGACTTAAAAAACTCTGAATTTTAACAAGCCTTTCCCGAGGTTTCTATGCAAAGCAATGCAAATAAAGTTAATTACTGTGATTAAGCCTTTATCATTCTGGTCCAAACTGTGACACCGAGGCTGGGACCAGTTCCAGCTGCTTCAGGAATGGTGTTTCCAGGTCGCTGTGGGGTATGGAGGGTCCTTGGGGTCCCTGCTGGCAGCCAGCAGCAGTTGTGTGTCCAGCTTTGGACAGAGGGGCTCCGAGAAGCCCATTTGGTGTCACAGGTGGTGTTCATTGCCACGGTAGAAGGACAAAGAACCCAGGATCCTGCCCTAAAAAAGGAAGGGCTTTCCAGGAACCCTTCCTGACAAACCTGTTCAGAAAACTCTCCAGAGAGAGGGAGGCCAACATTTCCCTACTCAATCCCTTCCAATACTTTGCTGTGTTTACTACTACAAAGTATTTGAGATTTTCCCCCTTAAATCCATGGCTGCTGTTCACCCCTCACTTCCCACAGGCAGGAACAGTTTCTCTCTGGTCTGTCCTCACTGGATTCAGCCAGGACACATCCAAAGTCTTTTCTTTCATCCAAAATACTTACTAGTTCCAATGAAGCCTTTTTTCCATGACTTTTTTTTCCCTGACCTCCAGGTGTGGCAGCTCTGACGCATTGGGAGGAAACTGGGATTTGGGAAAACAAGCTGTCCTTCATTTTCCTTGGAAATCAGCTATTGTTGCAGCTCTCCCAGATCCCTGCTCGTTAGAATGTTTTGAAAAGCTCCTGTTCCCAAGGCATTCCCAATCCTTGGATTGACTTTTCATCTGGGAAGGTCTCAAGAGCTCTTGGTGCAGCTTTATGGGGACATTGAGCTTTCTCTGCCTGCAAGGTTTGGCTTCCCAGTTTGGAGAGCTGGATGTGGGATGTGTTTGCTGCTGGAGGGATAGGGCAGGGAGAGACCTTCTGAGCCCAATCCTGCTGTCCATGTGTGGTCCAAGGATTCATAAAAGCACAGAGCTCCCCCTTCAGCCCCCAGTGTGTCCCTTCCACAAGCTGGGAGCTCTCAGTTACAAAGCTCCTTTCTAATTCCAGTTATATTTATTTTAGCCATTTTTTTTCCCCAGTTGGTTTCATGCCAGCATTGTCTTTATGCTTAAATTGGCATCTTGGCTCTCTCTTGGTGCTTTTGTGTGTAGCAATCCAGCCCCTTTGTTTTGGTAGGCAAAGCAAACTGAGACTTTCCTCTGTAAATCTTCCTTTCTCCTTTCCCTGCTTCTTGTCAAGGAAGCCTCTCAGCCATCCACAATCATTCCCACACAAGTTATTTATGGAAAGCATCTCTCCACGACCACCTAAGTGCCATCACCTCTTAGGTAAAACCCAAGTGTTTCTAAATTCATTTGCTGGATGTTGGAAACGGAGCTAAAAAAGCACAAACACCCAAGGACAAGGAGGGAAGAGTTTGGCACATCTACATGGCGGGGTTATGATTTGACAAGGATCACAGAATCCTGGAATGGTTTGGGTTGGAGGGACCTTAAAGCCCATCCAGCCCCACCCCTGCCATGGCAGGGACACCTCCCACTGTCCCAGGCTGCTCCAGCCCCAGTGTCCAGCCTGGCCTTGGGCACTGCCAGGGATCCACGGGCAGCCCCAGCTGCTCTGGGCACCCTGTGCCAGGGCCTGCCCACCCTGCCAGGGAACAATTCCTGCCCAATCTCCCATCTAAATGTTGCTGTTGGATCCTCACACTGGATCCTGTGATCCCTGTGGGTCTCTGCTTTGATGTGCTGTTGGAAGCTGCCTCTGGTGGTCTGGCAAAGGGATCCAAAGCAGCCCTGGCTGAGCCCCTGGCTTGGGAGGAGGGAGGTGGAAGGAGTTTGGCAAAACCTCACTCTGCACCACAAAAATGTTGCTTAGAGATCTCCCAGTAGGAGTCTGGGTCTGCTTAGCTCCTCTGTGCTGATCTTTGATAAGGAACTAAGAATTGGTGTGGGTTTTTTGTGGAAACTGGGTGCTTTTCGTATTTCTTCACAGCCAGAGCTAAGGGTCCTCTTGACAGGGATCCCACAAGAGCAGAGGTTGTCCCGTCAGTTGTCCCTTCAGTTGTCCCTTCAGCTGTCCCTTCAGCCCTGTGTGCTCCCAGGGGGGTTTAACAGGCACACCCCAGGGATGAGGAGCAAGAAGGGGCTCAGAACTGGTGCCTTGACTTGATGTGCAAGAGCAGCTAAGCTGCCAGACCAAACCACACCTCCTGCTGTCCTGCAGGCCCCAGAGATGGACATTCCAAAGTTCTTTTCATTTCAAAAGCTGAAGCTCTTATTTGGGGCAGGTCTGGGCTATAAAAGATGATATTTTCACAGGTTTGACATGTGGGGAGGGGATTTCTGAGGGCCCAGACTTCATCCCCTTCCTCCTGAGGGGGCTGAGGGTGATGCTCAGAGCCAGGGATGAAATTCCTCCCTCTGAAGGGAGACTCTTGACCAAGGCTGGAGGGACAGGACAAGGAGGAATGGCTCCCACTGCCAGAGGGCAGGGACAGATGGGATATTGGATGGGTGAGGGTGGGCAGGCCCTGGCACAGGGTGCCCAGAGCAGCTGGGGCTGCCCCTGGATCCCTGGCAGTGCCCAAGGCCAGGCTGGACACTGGGGCTGGAGCAGCCTGGGACAGTGGGAGGTGTCCCTGCCATGGCAGGGGTGGCACTGGCTGGGCTTTGAGGTCCCTTCCAACACAAACCATTCCAGGATTCTTTGAAAGGAGTCAGGATGGGAAGGGAATCAAAGACCAAGGGGGAAAAGGATCCTGGCAAAGCTTTGCTTGACTGTGCTTCAGTCAAAAAGTCAAGTCAGACGGTGCCTCAGGACTTGGACCCCGCTCCCAGGTCCTGCCCCTGCCCCACCATTGTCTAGCCCCCTTTGGGCTGTCGGGGGATGGTGCTGAGGGTGCCCAGGGCTCCTTGCTCCCCCCAAATCCTCTCCCCATGAACGTGGTGCCCGGATCCATCCTCAGCACGAGCCCACCCTGTCCCCAGGGAGCAGCCCTTGGGTGGGGCAGGGGGTCCCCGTGTGAGTGACAGGGCTGGATCCCAGGAGAAACCGGGCACGAGGCTGAAGCAAAAACTGCTGTGAATTCACTGCAGCCTCCTTCCTCCCCCAGACTCTCTGCATGAAAAACCATGGTGCCCCTAAACCCCAAGCCCAAATCCACGGGTGCCTTCTCTCTGTGCCAAAGCCGCCCCGTCCCCTCTGCCCTCCCCGGCCCGTCCCTGGGCAGGGCAGAGGCTGAGCCCGGCCTGCGTGAGGCTGACTCAGAGCCGGCCTCAGCCATCCCCTGCCCAGGGAGCGGAGCTGCAGCATCTCCCCCGCTCCTCCCGTCCCCCGCACCTCGGCACCGGCGGCTGGAGCAAGACACGACCGGTCCCTGCATGTGCATCGCCTTTGTGTGCCGGGGATGAGCACGAACTGCTGCAGGGAAGCGTTTTAACCAGAAAAACCATGCGGGGCTCGATTGTTCCCTGCATCCGTGGAAAATTACTCCTGTTCGCTCTCCCCTGTGCTCGAGCAGCTCCAAAACGTGCGGGGAGGGGAGGGGGAGGAGGAGGAGGAGGGAGGTGTCTGTGCCTTTGGGGTCGGAGCTGCTGCTTTTTTCTCTCCCTGCCTCTAAATGATTTATTCTGAAAGGCTCCTGCCTTGGTGTCACTGGGGCAAGCGCAGCAATCAGAAAGCGTTTTGGGGCCAGCGGCTTAAATGTCGCTGGGAAAAGAATGGGAAGAAATGAATCCCCGCCATCCCAGCGATGCGGCTCCATCCCCCATCCCTCCCTCCCTCCCTCTCTCCCTCCCCTGCCCATCTGGCACAAGGAAAAGCAGATGGGAGAGGCGGCCGTGGCGGCGTGTGCTGGTCCCACTCCCGCGGGGACTGTGCTCCATCCCTGAGCTCCTCTGGAGCATCGGGGACACTTCCCTGGGCAGGGGAGGGCAGGAATGGACAGGGACAGGGACAGGGACAGGGACAGGAATGGACAGGGACAGGGACAGGGACAGGGACCGGGACAGGGACAGGGACAGGAAGGGACAGGGACGGGGACCGGGGCA
>VZSE01001001.1:15298-29262 GCA_013398275.1 Promerops cafer | reverse complement strand
CAGGGACAGGGACAGGGACAGGGACAGGGACAGGGACAGGGACAGACAGGAATGGACAGGAATGGACAGGAATGGACAGGGACAGGAATGGACAGGGACAGGAATGGACAGGGACAGGGACACACTCCGGTTCTCAGTCGCCACCCTGCAGTCTGTGGGTCCATCCCTCTGCCCGGGCTGCCTCTTCCCCAGGGGTTTGCTTTGCTGGGCTGCTGTTTTCCTTTCATTGCCTTTTTCAGACCCTGCTTATTTAACCCGAATTTTTGGCTCGTTTGCTCGCCCACATCCCCGATTTTTTCCATCTTCCTTTTGCATTCCCTCCTCCCTCTGCTCCCAGTGCTGCCCAGCTTTTCTCTTTACCTCCTGCTCTCACTCTCGTATTTTCTTGGTGGTCCTGCCAACAACCTTCTGAGATATAAGAAAAGGAAAATCTCAGGCCTACACAGCTGAGAAGCTTCCTTTAGGAACTGAGGCTGGCTGGGATGACTTTTTAACTCATTTTTCTTAAATTCTTTTCAAACCATTCCTTCCCTCACCACTGCACTCCCAACTGGATCCCTGGTGCTGTGGGACACACCCCGGCCCCAGCTGCACTGCAGGGATGGAGGTGGGAAAGCTCAGGGCAGAAACATTCCCAGGAGCTGGCTCTGTGCTGGGCCTGCTTTTGTCCCTAAAAACCAGGGAAAATCAGATCTTGAAGTCTGACTGAGCAGTTGCTGCCATAGCCAGGCACTTCCAAAGGAGGAAGGCAGAGACTTGGCTGGAGTGCTGTGAAAGGGATGAAGCTAAAGGAATGGAGTTACAGGCTGGATTCCTGGTGGTGGGAATACAAACACTGGATCGAGGAGGATTCCTGGTGGTGGGAATGTAAAAGTGGATCACAGATGATTCCTGGTTGTGGGAATATGAAAGTGGATCATGCACAGTCATTCCTGGCTCCCGCAACATTTTTGCACCTGAGGCGCTTGGGTTGGGCTTTTTTCCTTGTGTTTTTGCCTTTCTGATTTGTTTTCTTCTGCTTTGAAATCCCTCTTGTGCCCCTGGTATCTCCAAAACTCGGTGAGAGGCTCTTCCAAAGGAGGTGGAACATCCCAGCTCCGCAGCTGGGGCTGCCTGTGGGATGCCCCAGGGGTGTGACAGGAGCCACCTGACTGCCGTGGCAATTTCCTTCACTCAAATTCAGCTCTGTTGCAAAATCCTCACTCTGACAGCGACCAAAGGAAGGAGCAATTGTAGAATCATGGAATGTCCTGAGCTGGGAGAGACCCACAAGGATCATCCAAGAAGCTGGAGGCATCTCCTTGTACAATCAGGGAGCTGCTCCTGACATTCCTCTGTGTTTGTTCACCGTTTTTTTCCCAAAACCTTGAACTTTGAGCTTTCTCTGCAGTGCCCAGGCCTGGCCAGGCCATCAGGGAGTGGTATAGAAAGTGTTTTATTTCAAGTTCTTAAAGCATTTGTGAAACTGCTGCTGAGCTGGAGGAGCTCTGAAGTGACCTCCTCTCCCTCCTGGCCTTTGAATTCCTCCCTTCCCTCTTTTCCCTGTTAGTGGAGAGCTGCTCTATTTAGTGGCTGGTGAATTCCTCATCAAAGGCATCTCCAGCAGCAGGTTTCTGTGGCTCTTGGGGTCCCAGTTCCCTGGTTTGCTCTGGAATGCTGGTGTGGGCAGCCAGGCTCAGCTGAGCTCTCTCCAAGACAACCTCTTTCCCCAGCAGTCTCTCACTGCAGCCTCTCCCTCCTCACTTTTGGAAATTCTACTCAGGAGTCAGGAATCGTGAATGGAGCTCATGGGACCAGAGAGTTCTGGGATTGAAGCAATGCCACAGCATTTTTTCCATGTGAATAACACTGAGAATCCCTTTCTGGGCACACACTGTGTCCCACCATGGGCACTGATACACTGAGGGGGGTGAGCAGGGCAGGGAAACCTCAGCAAAACTGCAGAAAGGTTTCCCTGGCAATGGGTGGGGTGGAACTGGGTAAATCCAGAGTCATCCTGTCAGTTCCACCAGAGTCAGAGCAGTGTCCGTGTCACCAACATCACAGCCTTGACACTTTCCCATGTGGGATTCCAGCCTGAAGGACACAGGTCATTTAAGCAATAGGGAATTTCATGGCAGTGACCTTCATGCCAAGAGGCAGAACTCAGGGTAGGAGCAAAAAAAGCAGCTGGAGGTTGGATCTAGGCTGGATCCTCTCATGCTGTGCCCAGGAGTTTACTCCCTGTTTTTGTGCTGCACCTCCACCTTTGCCTCACTTATTTTGTAAATCCCCCTCCCTTTGCACATCTCTGTATCCCAAATTGGCAGAAGTTCCTTGACTTTCCTGCTTGTGCCGTTATCTGGCCTGTTCATGTCCCATAAATCAAGTCAGTGATGAGCTTGGCATGGGATCGGGAAGATTTCCACAGCGGGATCAGTTTCTCCCCTTTAATTAAACATTACATGAATCTTCCCCCTGTGAAACTGTTATGAAAAGCCTTAACAGAGTAATTTATGGGGAATCTGTTTTGATGTGCAGATCTGGGCCCCAGTTCTAACCCCGCACACAATTCCAGAGCTCCTGTAAATCATCTGCCTGTGCTGGATCTGCCCTGGGAGTCAGGGGGTAAGGCTGGGCTGGGCAGAAGAGTGACCAGCTTGCCCAGCTTTGGGCTCTGGAGTCTGAATTTGGGCTTTCAAGTATGAATTTGGGCTCCAGAGTCTGATTTCACAGATCCCTCCTCCAGATGAGTTTTAAATCCTTTCCCAAAGTGTGGAACACTTGGCTCCAGCCACATCCCACAGCAAAGAGATCCGTGAGTCCCTTACAGCTCTGCAGGCACTGAACTCTCTGGGACAGGGACAGGAGCCCAGGAAGGGCTGGAGCTGTGCCAGGGCTTGGCATGGAGCTCAGGGAAAGGTTCTTCCCCCCGAGGGTGCTGGCACTGCCCAGGCTCCCCAGGGAATGGTCCCAGCCCCGAGGCTGCCAGAGCTCCAGGAGCGTTTGGACAGCGCTGCCAGGGGTGCTCAGGGTGGGCTTGTTGGGGTGTCTGTGCAGGGCCAGGGCTGGGCTGATGATCCCTGAGGGTCCCTTCCCACTCAGGATATTCTGGGATTCTATGAAGAGACCTTTGCTGGATTTCAACCTGTGGCTTTCCAGTTACATCTGCACCCAAATTTCTGTGCTTTGTGGATTAGAGGGAAGCTGCACCTTCTCCAGAGCTCCCTGGGGTTGTTGTTTCACTTCCAAGCTGACATTTCCCTCTCTTCAGCCTTTCCTCCTGTGGAAGCTTTGCCATTTGCACCATTTGCTCCCACACCCATCCCTGTCTCTTGCTTTTCTGTCCCTTTCCAAGGTGACCAAGAGCTGCTGGCAGAGACGAGGGGGTGCAGGGGATTCCTGCAAACACAGGATGATCTTTCCAAGCATCATCCCTGCACCACAGCAATTCCCTGGCAAGGCTTTTTGCTGCCTTAAGCCCCGAGCTGACATTTGCACAGTGACATCCTCTGAGGCCTCTGAGCAGCTTTGGCTCCTTTACAGCCCAGTTCTCCAGAAAAGTTATTATTTTTTAAAGAACCAAAGTGGTTTTGGTTCTAAATTGTGCTGTGACCTCACCCCTCCTTCTGATAACTGTACAAACACCAAGCAGCAGCAGGTAAACTGGAGGGGAGGATACACATCCCTGGGAGGGGTGATTTTCCCAAGGGAGTGGGAGATGCAGGGCCTGTGCCACACTGGCAGAGAGGCCGTCCCTGCACCCCCTTGTCCCACCCAGGGACGTGGGAATGGGGGACAAAAATGGGAAAGGAAATTCCTGCAGTTCCCTTGGGCACAGCAGAAGTTGTCCCATGTGGTGGTGTTATGAGCAATCCCAAATTTCACCTCCTGTCCTGCTGCTGCCTCGTCCCAGCCACAATGTCCAGGGACAAATCCCACATTGCTGGGGCAGGATGGTTCCAGGCAGCTCCCAACAGGTGCAAGATGCCCTCTGAGGGGTGCCCAAAAGATGTTTTTTTGATAAAACCCCAAAATGCTAACACATGTGTAAGATCTGTTCTGCAGAGCCAGCCCATGTCCAGTCCCACCGTGGGTGTCAGATCCTTCCCAGCCCTTTTCCACATCAAGTTTTTTCTCCTGTTATTCCCACTGCTCTGCCTGCTTCATCCTATTTATAGAGCGCCTTTCATTGGAGTCTCCAGGCCTTTAACCTTTATTCTTGGAATATTATTCACTTCTTGGACGTGCCATGGAGCAATTACTCAGCCAGGCTCCTCCCCAGCCTGAGTTTAAAAGGAGTTCCCACGGGGCAGCTCAGGGCGTTGAGCTCCCCGTGGCCAAAATCCCGGCTCTTCCTTGTGCCACGGCCTGTCCCGGCCTGTCCCGGGTTCCCAGCCTGGCTCTGCCCATTCACCTGCACAGAGGCTTTGATGCTTCTCTGGTGAGATCATTCACCTCCCAGTGCAGGAGCAAAACACTCCCAGTGGGATTCTGGCGCCGCTTTCTCCAGGTTTCTTCCTCATTCTCTCCTCATCAGCTGCCGGGCCAGCACAGCATCTGTCTGGGAGTGTTCCAAAAACATCCAAAAACATGTGGATGTGGCACTTGGGGACGTGGCTCAGTGGTGGCCATGGTGGTGGGTTGATGGTTGGACTTGATCTTAAAAATCTTTTCCCACCTTAATGATTCCATGGTTCTCTGGTCCTGGTCGCTGTAGGACAGAAGATCCCAATGGTGAAGATCCCAGAAGGCTGCAGACCAGATCTCAGCAATTTGGGGGGGTTTTGTCCCCCAGCTGGATTTGGATTTTGTCCCAGCCATCTGGGGGTGGCTTCTGTGAGCACAAAAAGGGGGAATTGCCCCTTCCCCCCCAGAATTCTTACAGCACCTTCCTGGCATTGTGGAGGGTGGGAACAACCAGCAGGCTGTTGGGGATGCGTGTCCCTCCCTGGCTTAGGTGGTGTGTGGGATCCACCAACACCACAAGGGGCTGGTGGCAGTGGAGAGGTCTCATGTCCCACTTCTCTGCACGGCAGAGGGGGTGGAGGGGAGGTGACTTCTCCTCACTTTTGCTGTTGAAATGCTTGGATATCTAGACCAGGAAACCACCTGCAGCACTGCAGGGACCCCAGGCTGGCTTAGGGACTGTGACCTGCAGGACCTGGCTCCTCCCTGAGCCTGGCAGATGTGGTGTTTGGATTTGGGGGACGCTGATGCCTGAGACTCCTGCAGCATCTCCTATGGAAAAACCTCCTCATGGATTTCAGTGTTTCATTTGGGGGCTGGCTTGGGACTCAAGGAGGGAATTCTTTCAGGCTGTGGTGGATGTTTCAGTGAAACAGTCAAAGAAAACAGCAGGACTCAGCTGGTTTTTGTTTCGTCCCCCCAGCTGAGGCAGGCTGGGCACAGCTGGGGAGAGGAATGGGGGAAGTGTGGGTAGTGGTGCTAAACACTGGTCTTGGAGCTGTGTTGGAAACTTAATGTCCCTTAAAGAGCTTCACTGGAGCCCAGAGGCACCACTCGAGGGCAGCTGAGCCAAAGTGGGGCTGGGAGAGGACACAGAGCTCCTGCCACGGCCCTGCCAAACCCCCTGGCACTGCTCTGCCTCGGTTTCCTTCCCGGGATGGAGCCTACAGCTGGATCCAGGTCCTCGCGCCTCTCGTTGGGATCTGCAAAGTCATGGAATCTCCACTGGTCACTTGAGGAGTCCCAAGACAAGAGATCACAGGAACCAAAATGGTTTGGGCTGGAAGGGACCTTAAATCCCATCTCGTTCCACGCCCTGCCATGGCAGGGACCCCTTCTGTCACATCGCTCTGCCCTCGCCCGCGAGGACAGGCAGCGCTTGCGCGGGGTCGGCGTGGAAGTGTCTTGGATTGAAAGCCAGGAGTCTGCTGAGGAGGGCAGGAGCCTCCCTTGGAATGGAGAATGCCAACCCCCTCCCTCTGAATTAGAGTTTTGACATTAAGGGGCTCTCAGGCAAAGATATGGGAATAACAATAACAGTTCTTTACTAGGAAAATTAAAATACAAATGCAGTGGTACAAACAGAAACCCCTGGCAGAGTCAGAACCCCCCTGACACCCTGCTGGGCAGGGGGCTGGCACAGCCCCATCCCATGGGGGCTGCAATCCCCCTGCAGGGGCAGATGTGGCTCTGCTGGAGCAGGGTCCTGGCCAAGGGTGGAGTTTCCTCTGCAGCTCCAGGGGTGCTGTGGATGGGCCTGGGCTCCCTCTGGGAATGCAGGGGAGGAGAAAGCTGCTCCTCTGGGAATGCAGGGGGAAAAGGCTGCTGGGGTGTGCAGGGTCAGATTCCATCCAGGTAGGAATGCTGGGCTCCTCCCCTGGGGGAGCATCTCCCATGGGATGCTGGAATTGGATCAGCCCTGCAGGGAGGCTCCATGGCCATGGACAGCAGAGATTTCCCCGAGGGAGGATTGGTGTGGGAGAGATAAAGAAAAACTGCCCCAGCTCTGGCAGCTGGCAATGGAATACACACCCCCAGCCACACCTTGTAACCTGGGACAGGAAGAAAAGGGGGTGACGGGCTTTAGGTGGAAAATCTGAGAGCCAAACACCAAGATCGCTAACAAGGGTGAGCCCAACTTATATACACAACATGGAACATTCTAGCAACATTCTAAGCAATCACAATGGGCAGTGTAACCCATATTAACATAGTAACTCCCATGATCCCATTCGGACAAACTTTAACTCTCCCTACATTGAAACAGTGTCTCTGAATTTAGGGTGTTGCTTTCCATGGCCTTGGGTTGGTGCTGGCTGTGGTTGGCTCGCTGCTCAGGCCAGGCCACTGAACCTCCACCCTCTTCCACCATCCCAGGCTGCTCCAAGCCCAATCCAACCCAGCCTTGGGTACTGCCAGGGATCCAGGGGCAGCCCCAGCTGCTCTGGGCACCCTGTGCCAGGGCCTGCCCACCCTGCCAGGGAACAATTCCTGCCCAATATCCCATCCAGCCCTGCCCTCTGGCAGTGGGAGCCATTCCCTGGGTCCTGTCCCTCCATCCCTTGTCCCCAGTCCCTCTCCAGCTCTCCTGGAGCCCCTTCGGGCCCTGCAAGGGGATCTGAGCTCTCCCTGGATCCTTCTTTTCTCCAGGTGAGCACCCCCAGCTCCCCCAGGCTGGCTCCCCAGGGGTGTGAGGGTGCTCTCAGGGACAGATCCTGGCTGGCAGGGATGCTGAGCACCTTCCTGCTGGGAGAAGCCTGGGCAGCAGCTCCCCTCCTGCTCTTCTGCCCACTCCTACACCCATGTTGCCATGTTTTAATAATTCCATCATCACTTTCAGGATTGTTACCACCTGCAGACTCCTGCCTCTGCTCCTGGGCATGGTGCCCTTCCCCTGCATGTCTCTGCACCTTCCTGCCCCATCCTGGGGCACATTTCATTCCTTTGTGCCTTTTTGCCAACAAATACCAGACTGGTGTCGTATCTGATCATGGGAACCACTTCAGTCTGCGTTGAACTCTGTGATCCAAGGCGTGATCCCAGCCCTGCCCAAAGCACAGCACAGGAGGCTGAAAGCAGAGTGGGAGTGAGGGTGTTTGGGCAGGAGGGAGAAGACAAGGGTCAGTCCTCACATGGCCATGTGGTGTTGGTGAGAACACAGCCTAAAAACCAGGGCAGTGCTCCAGGCTGGATGATTCCTGAACTTGGGAGCCGCCTGGGTGGAGGTGCTTGCCCAAATCCCTTGGATCACCTTCCCCCAGCCAGCTGGGCAGAGCCACTCGAGGTTCATTCCTGAATCCTCTTCTCTGTCAGTCTGTGAAAGTTTCCACCTGGTTTTGTATTAATCTCAAGTTGGTGGATGCAGCCTGGCTTTTGTAGGACATTTGCTTTCTCCTGGTGCTGGCAGGGAGCTGAGGAGGAGGAACAGTCCTAAAGCTGGGCCTTTTTGATGCCTGTGACTCTGTGATTTCCTTCTAAATCTCCTGTGAGAGAGAGCTGGGGGTGCTCACCTGGAGAGGAGAAGGCTCCAGGGAGAGCTCAGAGCCCCTTGCAGGGCCTAAAGGGGCTCCAGGAGAGCTGGAGAGGGACTGGGGACAAGGCATGGAGGGACAGGACCCAGGGAATGGCTCCCACTGCCAGAGGGCAGGGCTGGATGGGATATTGGGCAGGAATTGTTCCCTGGCAGGGCGGGCAGGCCCTGGCACAGGGTGCCCAGAGCAGCTGGGGCTGCCCCTGGATCCCTGGCAGTGCCCAAGGCCAGGCTGGACACTGGGGCTTGGAGCAGCCTGGGACAGTGGGAGGTGTCCCTGCCATGGCAGGGGGGGAATGGGATGAGCTTTGAGGTCTCTCCCAACCCCAACTCTCACTCCCTGACCCAGTGGAGGTGCCTCGGATGTATCCAGCACCAGCTGGGCACCCAGAGTGCCATGTTTGGGGTTGAGCACAGCCCTGGCAGCTGTGGGTGTTAAGGGTGACCCGTGACATCAGCCACAGCCACATCCATGCCCTCAGTGCCACCCAGATGGGCTCTGCCAAGCTCTCCCAGGGGCTTTGTGCTTGTGCTCCAGGGCAGAGGAGACATTTCACTGCTTGGCTGCTGCTCCAGCCCAAAGCATGCTGTCTGTGGTGTGGTGGAGCTGGGTCCTGGCTTCCAGGAGCAGGCTGATGGCAATCCAGGATCCAGGGCTATGGCCAGGAGGGGTGAACCTCTGTCCATCTCTCCCTTCCCTTCCCTGGCTTTCCTGCAGGTTGGGATGTTTCTCTGGACATGGATTCATTGCATCAGAACTGGCTGCTCAGTCCTGTGGGGCCAACCTGGAGCCCTGGGAAAGGTGTTAATCCACCAGGACCTGCTCTCCAGTGGGTGCCATCACCCCAAAGAGTGGTGGCTCTGTGGGAGGAGCCGAGGAACAGCTCTCTGAGGAGGCAGAGCCCTCTCACTGCCGGTGCCCTGGGCTGTTTGCAGGTGCCTCTTCAGAGCAGGGGGAAGCAGCTCCTTCGCTGGGAATGATTTGGGAAGGGGGGAACAGGTTTGGATCTGCAGCCCCAGGTGCCAGAACCTGTCTGGGTAAATGCACCAATGCTCCATCCATCAGGAAAGCCAAAAAAGGGGAGGATTTGTGATCATTGGGATGTTAAATATTCCCAGGCTGTTCCACCCAAAGCTTCACTTCCCCTAAATCCCCCTTTGCCTCAGTTTCCCGTGGCATGGCTGTTCCAGACTGAGTGTGCCACAGCCCCCAGGCCTTGGTGGGACAGATATCGTGGCCACTTTGCCGATCCCAAATGGCAATTGCAAGGATAATTCCTTTGAAATGCCGTGTTCAAGTGGAGTCACGTCCTCCTGTTCTCCTGGGAGTGACAAATAGCTGTAAACCTTTAAAGAGAACAGTGATCAGCCCTGAGTGGTGCTGAGCTGTAAGAAAAGGGATCATGGACCAGTTACGGCAAGGAGCCAAAACTGAAAGTAGGATTTAACAGGATCTGGATCTTCTGTCCCCACTGACCTGAATGAGCTCCTTCTGCCAGGGACAAGGAGCAGAACCTCTGAGATTTGTGAATTGGAGTTTTTAGGGCACACGTGGATTCGAGGGTGGGCAGAGTGGCTTTAATGTGGAGCTGCTCCAGATACCTGTGGGTCATTCCAGGGTGATGGGATGAGCCCATGGAAGGCTCTCCCTCCACTGTTGCTGTGGTGTTCTGCCCGGGCTGGTGGCTTGGGGGTGTCCCTCACCCCTGTGTGGCCCCAGTGACATCCACAAGTTGCAGGAGGTCCTGGAGCCATGCCCGGGGCAGGATCCTGTGCTGTGCTCAGGCTCAGATATGGATGTCACAGCAGGATGTCCCTCTCTGTTGCCTCTCTGCTCTTCACAGAGCCCTGCCAAGCTCATTTCGTCCAACAGCACATCCACAGCTCCTGACTGGTGACAAAGCTGTTCCGTGTGTGTTTTGTGTCCCTGCCAGCCTGATCCTGTCACCATGCTGGGGGGCCTGAGCTCCAGCCAGTCCTGGAACTGAGATCTGTAACTGGACCACAGTGACCTGCAGGGACCAGGACCGGGGAGCAGGACCTTGTCTGCTCTTTGTCCTGCTCAGCTCTGTCAAACCTGTCCCCAGCAGGATTCCTCCATCTCTGGGAGTGACTGTGGGACAGCCCCGACCCTGAAGGTGACCAGGACACTGCTGTCAGGGGTGGGTGCATGTCCAGCACCACCACTGCAAGGGTGGATGGATGGATGGATGGATGGATGGATGGATGGATGGATGGATGGATGGATGATGGATGGATGGATGGATGATGGATGGATGGATGATGGATGGATGATGGATGGATGGATGGATGGATGGATGGATGGATGGATGGATGGATGGATGGATCCAGCTTGGGGCTGGGAAGCCAGAGCTGACGTGGGAGAGTTTTTCTAAGAGAGGTTGATGCACTTTTCCATGCTCAGCTGGAGGAATGTGTTAAGCTGCAGCATCTGCTCCCAATACCCTGTGGTGGGGTGTCCTCCCTGCCTGGGCCCCTTCCCTTTAAACAAAGAGCCATCATTTTTCTGGCTTGCATTCCCTTCAGGCTAAAAGGGTAAGAGGAAGAACATCCTCCAAAATCCCAGAATCCCAGACTCATTTACGTTGGAAAAGACCTCTGAGACCATTGAGTCCAACCTGTGCCCGTTCCCCACCTTGTCACCAGCCCAGAGCACTGAGTGCCACCTCCAGTTGTTCCTTGGTGACTCCACCACCTCCCTGGGCAGCCCCTTCCAATGCCTGACCATCCTTTCCATGAAGAAATTCCTCGTGATGTCCAACCTGAACCTCCCCTGGAGCAGTCTGAGGCCGTTTCCTCTTGTCCCATCGATGCTCCGAGCTGTGGTTCATTAAACCAAGGTGGTCCCAGCCCAGAGAGCTCCCATCTTCCCTCACCAGTTCCACACCATCTCAAACCCAGGAGAGGAGACAGAAGATCCCCTTGGCCGTGTTTTCCAGTTTAACCAAACCCCTGAAGCTACGAGGAAGGGCCCAGGTCTGTGTTCTTGGTCAGAACTGGCATCAGAAGCTTTGCAGGCCCACGATCTGCAGTCAGCCCTCCCGGGCAAGTGGAGCCCGTCCAGGTATCAGCTGTGGGAATCAGCTCATGCAGAGGATGCTCCATCTCCTGCTGGCTCCCTCCAGCCCTGCTGCAACACCTGGGGATGTGGAGCCACAGGAACATCCAGCAGCCAAACTGCCCCAGGCCTTCCATTATCCACACGTCTGCAAGGAGATTGCTCAGCTTGGCAGATCTGAAATCTCCATGCTGACAGATGGGATCTGACAGGAGCAGCACAGCTGGCAGAGAGGAGACATTCCTTCCCTTCCTGAAACCTCCCAAGTGCTCCTCAATCACCTCAGTGCTGGGAAAGCTCTGTGGTTCCTGCAGGAATCATCTCCCGCGTGGATGTTTGGTTCCTCAGGGGAAGGAGGCAGCAGCTGTGCGTCAGCACAGCCATTGCACAACCCCCCAGGCCGGGAAGAGCTGATGGATCCAGCTAAAAGAGGAATTTTGGGTCAGTGGAATATTGCTGTCAGCACTGGGCTGTGGCCACGTTGCCATGGGGACACCTGTGCCTTTGGGGTTTGGGCCGTGCAGGAAATCAAGGTGCTCCTTCACCCCATTTCCTGGAGAATCTTGGTGTTTCTGTGATCCTCTCTTCCACCAGCTCTGAATGCATCCCCAGCCACATCTGAGGGAAGGGTGGAGGGCTGGGAGACACCGAGCTCCTCCAACAAGCCCGTGCAGCACCTGGGTGAGCTCCACGTGCATCTCCAGCAGCCTTTGGTGCCAGCAGCGGGGAACCTGCCCTGTGCAGCCTCAGACCAGTGGCCCCCAAGGGACAATGCCAGCGTGGGGGTGGCACAGCTGCTGCTGGGCATTACCTGCAGAGCTGTGCTGTGCCCAGGGCACTTGGCTTGGCAGACAACATCCAAATTCCCATCTCTAAAATCAGGCCAAGAGCCCAACCCTGCCCGGGCTGGAGGGTAAAGGCTCCAAAGGCTGGGAAGTGTTTTGGAGTCCCAAGCCTTGGGAACGTGGTCAGGCAGGTTCTGATGGAGCCAAGGGGAAAACTTGCAGCCAGCCTGATGAGCAGTGGGAAGGCCACCTGAGCAGCCAGCTGGAGCATCTGCCACCCCTCGTACCTGTGGCAGGAGGAGACAGAGTCAGGCAGGGGCTGGGAGCTCTGGGGAGAGAGGGAATTGCACAGAGAGAAGGAAGATTCATCCCCAGAACCAACCTGTGCCGAAAATAGTGACTAATTTTATGCCTTTCTGATTGCCTTTTAGCTGTGAGTTATTAAAAACGGGGAGAAGGGAGATGATGTCCTGGTGGGAGGATAAGTGAGCGTTGCCATGGCAGTGAGGGGATGCTGCAGCACAGCCTGGACCACAATTCATGAGGACAGAGGCTAGTGGAGAGCCCGGGAAGCCAGGGAAGAGGGGCTGTGTCATCCAGCCGAATCCAGAGTCACTATTTGGCCTGGACGCTGCTCCACTGCCCTCCCACCTGGCTCTCTCCTCCTGCTCTCCCAGCCGGATCGGGTTTCCCCCTCCCTGAGCTCTCCCCTTCCCAGAGACACTTTTATCAGGCTCAGGGCAAGGAAGACGCCGGGATTTGGGGGGGTTCAAGAGATTAGGAAAGAATTTGCCTCCGGGAATCTCTTTCCTCCATCTGCCCGGGATAAATTGTGCGATGGAGGTGGAGGCTTTGCAGCTCCACGGGGAACTGCTCCGAGCTAAACGTGTGGAGGCAAAAACGCTGCCGGTCCCTCCCCGCTGCGGGAATGGGTGTTGAAAGGTTCTAGGAAGGGTGAGGAGAGCTCTCTCTCCTGTGGCTCCATGTAGGGATGAAGTGGGAGGGCGTTTTGCCGGTCTGCGAGTGCAGACGGTGCCTGTTCAGCCCCTGGCATCTTTCCTGGAAGGACCAGCTCACCCACGGGAGGCAGGAACAAGGAACAAACCTGGGGGCAGCATGGGAAACGTGATTAACTGGGAGGAAAAGGGATTTTATTTGGCCTGTTTATGATTTTCTTCTTTCATCATCTCCCTGTAAAGCAAATGCCATGCCAGAGAACAACCCTGACCCTGCTGGAGTGGGAATACAACCGGGAAAACTCTCCTGGGAGTGTGCCCACCGCTCTGGCCGGTGTGGGGGCTGTGTGCAGCCCCACCCCTCCTCCACCCATCCGGCTTCCACGGGACATTGTTCATCCCTCAGTGTGCTCAGTCCTGCCGGAGAGGGCAAAGCCCTGCCCGGGAGAGCAGAGGCTGCTCCTGAGCTCGTGTGCTGAGAGCTCCTAAAGCAGGACCTGGATCCAACCTCACCGGGTGTCCTGGCAAAGGCAGTGCCTGGTTTATTCCCCCTTGAGGTCTTGCTAAAGAAAAATGTCAATAGTGCAGGTGTGAAATGTTACAGTTTCAGGGATTTGGGGGGTTTGAGCCTGAAGCCTCTCCATAAGAGCAATGTCCTCAAAGTGGGGTGTGCCAGACTGGTCCCAGTCACTGCTGCACCACATCCCCGGCCCAGGAGCTTCTGCCTGAGGCTGATCCTGCCCGTGCTGAGCTGGGGGCTCGGGATAACCCCCACAGGCAGGGCTAGAGCCCGTGGGTCTTTTGCAGCTCCCCAGATGGGATTCTCCATCTCCTCCCTGTATCCTGGGAGTGAGCGGGATGGGACATCCCCTCTCCCACCTGCCCAGGAGGTGCCTGTGGCTGTGACAGGGCTCCTGGGGACAGGAACAGGGACATCAGAGGGGTGGGAGGGCAATGGACCTCTCCAAACACTGCAAAACGGGATTTCCACTGGGGTTGTCTGAGCACTTCTGCCCCCAGGAGGATTTCTCATCCTCTCTCCTTAACTGTGCCTGGCAGGTTTCTGCTCCACCTCTGCACCCCCAGCACCCACATCCATCCACCATCCATCCATCCATCCATCCATCCATCCATCATCCATCCATCCATCCATCCATCCATCCATC
>VZSE01001001.1:0-15151 GCA_013398275.1 Promerops cafer | reverse complement strand
TCCATCCATCCATCCACCATCCATCCATCCATGCCTCCCACAGCTGGCTCAGACACGCAGGGCTGGGGGCCTTGTCCCCTCCCCGTGCTGTCCCGGACTGTCACAGAGGGATAAACCCCTCGCAGGTGTCCCTGAGAGCCGCACCCCGTGCCGGGGCAGCCCCTGCGCTCGGGGCCGGGGCTGAGCTGCCTTTTGTGGCGCTCGGGCCCCGGTGATTGGGCGCTATTTTGCTCCGGCTCCCTCCGGCAGCTGTTGCTGTTCTTTACCCGGGAGAGCCGGGGCCGCCCGGGGGCTGCAGCCGAGGAGGAGGCGGCGGCCGACCCCAGGTACGAATTTCTGTGGCTTTTAACCCCTAATGTGGGGCAGCCCCCGGGCAGTCCCTGACCACAGCCCGGCTCCCTCTGGCCGCGAGGGACCGGGAGCCACGGGGCTCATCCCCGGGCGAGGGTGACGGGGAGAGCGGGCCAGGCGAGGGGACTATTTTTGGAAGTTTCTTTGATGTGAGTCAGCGGTGAAGGCGACCTCGGGAGCCCGTGCAGGAGAAGTCCCAGCGGCAGCAGAGCGGAGCTGATTATTTGTTAAGTGCCTGCGGGTTTGAGCGTTTACGGGCGGACCTGGCGTGCGGGGCGTGGGTCCGGGGAGCGGGATGGGCGGGCAGCAGGGATGGACGGGAGCGCTCCTGGGCAGGGGCAGGGCGAGCCAAGGGCTGCAGCTGGACCTGGGGCTGCGGGCGACCAGCCCAGCCATGGGCAAAGTGTCCCTGGCATTGGTGGCCATCCGTGGCATTGATGACCACCCCTGCACTGTAGCCACCTGCACTGTAGCTTGGCCTGGGCAGGGGCTGTGCTTGGATCACCAGCCCAGGAAGGCTGTTCCTGCAGGTGACACGGCCCATCCCGGCTGGGGACAGGGACCCTCCGTGGGCTGCAGAGCCCCAGAGTGCATCCACCTCCTGCCAGGGCACGGAGCCCCATCTCCTGCCCAGAGGGGACAGACCTGGACGTGGATCTGGCCAGCTCTGGGGCTGAGTTAGTGCCTCTGGGGCACGTGGCAGGGAAGGACACCTGCCTGCCCCCGGGTCTGGAGGCTGTTTGAGCTCCTCCATCAGGGAGAAGCCAACGGGGTGGAGATGTGGAAAGAGCCTGGCACTCTGTGACAGGGCACTGGGCTCAGCTGAGGACTGGGGAGCCCAGCAGGGATGTGCTGTGGGCACAGTGTTTGATCCCTCTCTGTTTAGTGATGGTCCCTCGAGGTGACATGGTCCCTGTGCGGCGTTGGAGAAAGACTTGGGATGCCCTGAGGCCACCAAAGGGCTGTCCAGGTGGGCAGGGAGGACTCAGAGGTGGCCAAGGAGGGACAGGAGAAGAGGTTCCTTGTCCTCACCATGAGCCATGGCCACTGGTGAGGTGTGTGAGACTCTGCAGGACACAGCTCAGCCTGGCAGAGATGGTTCTTTGTGGTGGTGTCACTTCACAGGGTGACCTCGGGCATTGAGGGACACCTGTGTGACACCAGCTCCATGGGAACATGGATCATGGCCAGGGAGAAGAGGAACAAAGGCTTCTCCACCTCCCTGGTGCTCATCTGTGCCCAAAACCAGGGTGAATGACTGAGAAGCTCAAAAACACACAAGCACATGGGAGGAAAACACTCTGAGGAAAAGTTCTGCACCTTTGTGCTTTCCCTGGGTCTGGGAACCCCCGCAGCCACCTTGAGGGTCCTGGGGCAGCTCCGTCCCTTCCCAGCACAGAAAGGACCAGACTTCACTTAAACAAACCAGAGACTCATTTTATTTCCTCTTGGAAGCAAAGACCTTTCAGATCATGGCCAAAAGGTTTCAAAGGTTTCCTCTTATTTATCTGTCCTGCTTCCAACATTGAGTCGTAGGTTTCATCCTGGGAACTGGTATCTTTCTCTCAGTGGGGAAATAACTAAAAATAAACTAAATCTGGCTCAAAGGGGGCAAAAATTCTTCCTTCTGGGGAGGATGTGGCACCCGAGGCACTGGACTTGGAGATGCCAAGAGGGCTGAGGGCAGTGGTGCTGGGACCTTGTGGAGCCTTCCCACCCCTGCAGCTCTCCCAGGGCAGAGAAACCCCCAGGACCCCGAGGAGCCCAACCCCCTTCCCAGCCCTTCCTCGTGTCAGAGCCCTGGGGACCCTTGGTTTGCTCTCCCACTTCCCAGCTGAAAAAAGCCCTGAGAGTCCTCCCCGAGCTTTGCAGCCCCCTTGAGTTGTTTTTTGAGGTCTGGTTGCCCCATGGTAGCTGGGACTTCTCCTGCTGTCCAGGCTCTGGCCTTCCAGTGTCCAGCCTTGTGTTTTCGGGGTGTCAGAGCACATCCTGGGCTGTTGGTCTCCCCATTTGCCTGGGCAGGGAAGTCACTGTCCCTTTGGCTGCCAGGGACAGGCAGGCTGGTGACATTTTGGGGCTCTGAGTCCCAGACCTTCCCAGAGCTTCCCCTCGATGCCTGGGGGGGCTTTTTGCCTGACTTGGGACACCTCTCTCCATCCACGGGTGACCCGGCAGCACCAACGGGGGAAACACGGCCAGATGTCCCCTCTCTGCAGGCTGGGGGTGTCACCGAGGGGTCCACACCCTCCAGCCCCTGGTGATTCCCACTGCCCCAAATTTGTCACCTAAGGAGCTGTGCTGTGCTTGCCTTTGACAGATGCCAACGCTCGGGTGAGCAGCGACAGCAACGGGGAGAGCAGGGGAGCCCATGTGAGTGCCCAGGATCAGGGTGGGGGGTGCCAGGGATGGATCCCTGTGCCAGGGGAGGGCAGGGGGTGCCAGGGATGGGTCCCTGTGCCGGGCCAGGGTCGGGGGCCGAGCTGGGGCTGTCCCGCAGTGACATTCCGCCCGGCAGTGTTGCAGCACGTCCATCCCGGGCAGCCCAAGGTCCCCCAGCTGTCGCTGTCACTGATCCGTGCCGGTGGGCAGCTCTCCCTGGTGGCACTGACCAACACCCAGCCCGGCCACCAAAGCCCGGCTCAGCACCGAGCCCGGAGCACAGCGCGGCTCCCTCCGCTCCCGGCACATCGAGCCCGCCCTCAGTGGGTGCTGCAGCCCCAGTCCAGCCCCGAGGGCTGCTCCGGGGGGATCCCAAGCACAGCCTGGGGGCCCTCAGTCGCCAGCCCACGCGTGTGTGCCGGGGCTAAGTCGTGGCTAAATCCAGCTTAAATAACATAAAATACACCCCTGGTTTAAGGCTGTTGGGGTGAAAACGCCCCAGGTGCTGCAGGAGCCGGGTTGGTGCCTCTCGCTGGGGCAGCACCGGCTCAGCCCCGGGGGCCCCCAGAGCAGCCTGCCCCTGCCCCCCCGGCCACGCTCTGTGCCCTCCTCGCAGGGAATAGAGGAGGGGAGTCCCCGGCGCGGTGTCTCCGAGCAGGACCCGGAGGAGCCCGAGGCAGAGACAGGAGCCGGACATGCCAGAGCCAGCCCCGCCCGGCGGGGACAGGAAAGCGGCGGAGAAGAAGCGGGTGGAGAAGGTGGGAGCCAAGGGCAGCGCTGCCGGGCCTCCAGGTGGGTGTGTGGGAAAGCCCCTCCCTGCCCCACAATGGCCACCCTAGCCGCAGGTGGCCACAGAGGCACAACCCCGCGTCCCCGGCCAGCCCGGGAGGCACTGTCTGCCCGTGGAGCAGGGACAGGAGGAGCTGTGCTCTCCACAGTCCCCGCGGAAATCTGTGACACGGGGATGGAGATGGGGCTCCTCAGCCGCCGGCCAGATCCTCCACTTCCTCCTCCTCCTCCTCTCCACCCTGCCCAGATTTGCTGCTGGAGGAGGAGCACGGGCAGAGCTTTTCCCGGCTTGATGGCCTGGACACTCTGATGCCACCATGGCCCAAACCGCTCGGTCTCAGCCCCCGGGACACTCTTGTCCCCACTCCTGCAGTGCAAAGACGTGGCAGGAGCAGCTCCTGTCCCTGTCCCTGTCCCTGTCCCTGTCCCTGTCCCTGTCTCTGTCCCTGTCCCTGTCCCCGTCCCCGTCCCCGTCCCCGTCCCCGTCCCCGTCCCTGTCCCTGTCCCTGCCCTCAGTGGGTGTGCAGGACGGTGTTAAGAGCTCTTCCCACCCCCCAGCTCAGAGCCCTTTGCCTCTTCCCAGTTCCCTCCGGTAACATTTTTCCCTGGGGGCCCCAGTCCCCAGGACCCTCCCCGTGCAGAGCAAGGTGGAGCCGCCCAGCCTGGACCCTGCGGAGGAGCCGCTGCTCTGGGAAGGGCTCACCCTCAACAAGTGCATCCTGGTGGCCTCCGTGGTCGCCCTGCTCAGCGTCACCTTCCAGGTGCTCCAAGGTGAGTCGGGAGCCGGAAGGAGCGGGAAGGGGTGGCCAGACCGCGCTGCCACCGCCCGGCTCCTGTCCCCTCCTCTCTTCCAGCGCCATGCTCCAAGGAGGGACTCGCCCGCGGCCGGCAGGAGCCTCCGCCCCCTCCCATTCCCGGTGGGTCCAAAGCTCCCTCCCTCCCCGATCCCCTGGATCCAGCCTGAGACAGGGACCCACCCCAGGGTGGGGTGGCCCTGGGAGCCCCTGGGATCTCCCACCCGAACAGCCTCATCCTCAGCTGACAGGGGCCTGTCCCTCTCCCCTCCCAGAGGTCGTGAGCCCCGAGGCGGAGGAGATCCCGGAGGTGGTGACTGCCCAGCCCGCACCGCCACCAGAGAGCAGCGTGGTGGAGGATGATGGTGATGATGAAGATGATGATCATGACAGCGAAGCTGACAGCAACCTGGTACGGGTGAGGGGGGCACCTCCCGGAGCAGGGAGCATCTTGTCCCCAGGGGGAGGGATGGAGAGGGGTCCCAGTCCCCTGGGCTGCATCATCAGCTCCTGGTCCCCTCTGTCCCCACAGGCAGAACCCTGGATCTTCAAGAAGTGGTTTGGCCGCACAACACCAGAGGATGAGGACAAGNGCACCGCCACCAGAGAGCAGCGTGGTGGAGGATGATGGTGATGATGAAGATGATGATCATGACAGCGAAGCTGACAGCAACCTGGTACGGGTGAGGGGGGCACCTCCCGGAGCAGGGAGCATCTTGTCCCCAGGGGGAGGGATGGAGAGGGGTCCCAGTCCCCTGGGCTGCATCATCAGCTCCTGGTCCCCTCTGTCCCCACAGGCAGAACCCTGGATCTTCAAGAAGTGGTTTGGCCGCACCACACCAGAGGATGAGGACAAGGATGAGGATGAGGACAAGGACGAAGAACCTGCAGATGTCCCCGAGGTGCCAGTGGCTGTGACAGAGGGGAAGAAGAGCCAGGAGAAGCAGGAAAAGGTGGAGAAGGAAGAGAAGGAGGAAGAGGAAGAAAAGGAGGAGAGAGAGGAAGAAAAAGAGGAAAATGAGGAGGAGGAGGAGGAGGAGGAAGAGGAGGAGGAGAAGGAGGAGAAGAAGAAGAAGGAGGAGAGGAAGGAGAAAGCCCGGGAAGGCCGCGCTGTCCATGCGGAGCGGAGCCGCAGGGAGGCACGAGCCAAGGACAGGACACCGGGGGACAAACGTGGCAGAGCCCCCAGGGCCCTCAGGGAAGCGGAGCAGCAGCCCCAGAAGCAGCGGGACCGGGAGAGGAAGGAGAGGAAGGAGAGACGGCGGGAGCGGGATGAGTCCAGGAGGGAGGGGTGGAAGGGCCGCCCCGGCAGGGCTGACGGCGGCCGGGAGAGCCCGAGGCGGGACTGGAAGCAGCAGAAGGGCAGGAAGCCCTGGGAGCCGGCACCGGGCAGGGACGGCAGGGCCAGGGAGGGCAAGAGGCGCGACTGAGGCCGGGGCGGGCGCGGGGCTCGATGACGCTGGATCCAGGGGGATCCAATCCCACCACTGCCCCCGGCAAGGGACCCCCGCCCCTGCCTGCCCTCCAGAGACACCCCCAGGCACGGGCAGCACCCCAGGACCCCCGAGCAGCAGCAGAGCAGCCCAGGAGCCTGGCATGAGCCTCCCTGGGGACTTTGGGCCGCCCTGGATCAAAGGCAACCTGAAAGAACTCATGGAAGGAGCTTCTTTGGGCCTCGTTCCTTCTCCATCCCCACCCAAAATCCCTCTGCAGTTCATCTCCACTCGTGGTTCCGGGGCAGTGTGGGGATCCCAGGGAACAGAGTTGTGTCCAGACTGTGCAGCTCTTGGGTTAATGGTTTTATTGAAAGCAAATCAAGAGAGAAGAATATTCTGGGTTATGGAACCAGGCTGCAGCTGTCCTCAGAGGGACATCAGGGACAGACCCCCCGACCTCACCGAGCCCAGTGCCATCGCTGCGGGGTGGCCCAGAACGTGCTGGTGACAGAGCAGGGCTGGAGCCCTTCCCCCAGGGATCCCTGCGGGCCTCGCCTTCTCCAAGTCGCTTTTAGGAAGGAAACACAAGAGCAATACCACGAGGCAGAGACATTCACAGCCCCAACCCACAGGTTTCAGTATTTGCTAAATCAACAGTGGCTAAAATAAACTATTTTCATTTTTAATAAGGTATTAAAATGGATGTTTTTTAAAAATAGAAAAAAAAAAGGAAAATGAGAAAAGTCCTTGTCCCTGGTTGTGTGTTTTGTCCCTGGTTATGCATTTTGTCCCTGGATATGTGTGTGTGTTTTCTGTGCTCCTCGAACCCGAGGGGCTCAGGGTTAATCCTGCAGGGCTGTGAGATGGGACTGGCGGGTACCAAGCTGCAGCCGTGCCTCCCATGGGGACACTGCAAAACCCGAGGAGGTGCAGCCAGGACAAGCCCAGGAGCTGCTTCCCGAGGCTTTGGCTCCCCGGCTGAGGGCTGGGCTCAGCTGGAAGATGATCTGGGGCAGGCGGCCCGTGCTGACGCCGGCGCGGACGCGGAGCAGGTGCTCTGGCAGCCGCTTGCTCCCGCTGCCATTAATGGTGTGAGCAGCCCGGGAGGTGTAACGGGATCTCTCCCTCCCTCCTCCCCTCGCCCCGGCAGCGGGGTCAGCGCGGGGTGACGCAGATGTGACCTGGCCGGGAGCCCCGGGCCGCGGGCAGCGGCTCCTCACGGCCGCGGCTCACACAGAGACGTGTCCCCAGGGCAAGGCTGGGCTCTGCGAGGGGATTTGGCTGTCACAGGTGGAGCCGTGTGGCCAGGGGGGTCCCGTGATGGGCCGTGGGCTGGGGCATGGCCAGAGGATGCTGCAAGGCTTGGAGGAAGCAGCACCCGCCCTTCCCAGCCGCTACAGGAGCAGAGAGTGAGGGGTAAATAAGAACGGTCCTGCCTGGATCTGCCAAGCTTTGCCCTGCCCCAGGGCCCTGCCGTGCCCGTACCCAGCCCAAACTGCCCCGCGGAGTCAGAGCCCGCGGGCACCTCGGGCATCCTCAGCAGCGGCAGCGGGGACATCCCCGGTGGAACGCGGAGCAGCCCCAGGGACAGGCGCGGGTGAACCCGGAACCAGAGCGACGCTAACGAGCCAAACCATGGGGAAAGGACGCACGGGAGCTCCCGTCTCGGCGAGAAGCACCGGATCCCGAGCCGGGAGGGCAAACCGGGAGAGGGGCCGGGGTGGGGCGAGCGGGGAGGCCGGCGGGAGCCTCACCGGCAGCCGCACTCCTCTGCCACCATGTTGGGGAACTTGCGGATCTCCAGCCCGTCCGAGGAGACGCTGATGATGAGCTGGTCCGAGTAGCGCACGGGCACGCAGCAGGGAGCCCTGCGCAGCGGCGAGCCGCGCTCCTGCATGCCCAGCAGCAGCACCGTGTGCGAGAAGTAGCTGGGGATGCGCGCGGACAGCGGCAGCCGGCAGGGCCCCTCGCAGTTGTTGGCCGCGTACACGGTGGGCATGACGATGAAGTGGCGGTCGCGCAGGTCGATGGTGAGCTCCTGCAGCCGGCAGTGCGCCTGGTGCCGAGCGCTGCGGTTCTGCCGCTGCACCTTCCTGCGCTCCTGCCAGCGCGCCCGCACCGACTGCAGCGCCTTCAGCAGCAGCAGCGTGCGCAGCTTCCGAGAGCCCGGGACCCGCTCGGCCGGCTCGGCCTGCCCCGGCTCGGCTGGGTAGTAGCAGAAGGTCAGGAGGTGCTGGAAAAGCGCCGCGTTGGCTTGGAAAGCCGGGATGTCCCTGAGCTCCTGGATGACCACCTGCAGTTTGCCCAGCAGCAGCTGCAGCACGGTGCCCTCCGGCTGCCACTCGCCCAGGTGCTGCTCCAGCACGGCCCCGCTGTCCTGGGGCAACAGCAGCACCGAGGGCTCCTCCGACTGCACCAGCCGCTCCAGCGCCGCCTCCTCCGACAGGTTGAGCAGCTGGTGAGGGAGGGTCTCCATCACCTCGAAGTCCAGCCAGTGGTGGGCACTGGGCTGGGGGGGCGGCTCACTGGAGGAGCTCAGGAGCTGCCGGATGAACCGGGTCAGGGTTGCCAGGAACTGGGCGCTGCCTCCGGGCGCTGGGGACGAAGCGTTGGCTTGGCTCGGGGCAGTGGGAGGCGGCAGCTCCTCGGTCCCGGCCTGGGGCGGGCTGCAAGGAGAACACGGGGAGAGTCACGGGGCCCCCGTGTAGCCCGGGGGTCCCACCAGGCCGTGCCGAACAGCCATCCATGGTCCCACAGCTGGGGCTGCCCCGGTCCCGCTTCATCTCCCACCCTGTGTTTTCCCGTGCCTGCAGCGACGCCCACGGACCTGAGCTGCGGGTACGGAGCCGTGTCCACCACCCCCTCAGCAGAGAGGTAGGAGGATGGGGCCAAAGCCTCCTCTTCCTCCTCCTGCTGCCGTGACTTGGCCAGCAGCAGCAGCACCGGGGTCATCCGGGTGAAACATTTGTCATCGGAGCCGAACAGGAGCTGCTGCACCTCCGTGCGGGGCAGGGGGGCACCGGCTGCGGCGACGAGAGGTCAGGACGTTGGTCTGGGGTCTCCTGCGTGTCCCCACCACCTCTCGTGGGCCTGAGAGGACCCCAGAGGCCCAAGCGAGGACACGAGGGCAGGGATGCTGCTGTCCCCAGGGTGTCCCCCCGTCCCTACCTCCCGCGCCGCCGTGGATGGCCAGGGAAGCCGAGAAGCGGAGCCGCTCCGCGCTGCGGGTGACCGAGGCTGCGGCGGCTGCCAGGGCCAGGTACTGCGTGTCCCTGGAGAGGCAGAGCCTCTGCACCGAGGCAGAAGACACAGAAGCCCCGAGAGCGCGGGTGAGACACCACGGGGGACACGCTCACGTGAGCCCCCGCTGTGGTCCCTGCGGGCTCCGGGTCGCCCAGCCCGCGGTGGCCCAGGGAGCAGCGACAGGGAGGGCGGAGACCACTGGGAGCTTCGCCCCCAGCCCCAGAGCTGCTCCGGGGGCCGTGGGGTGCAGGGAACCCAGTGAAACCCCGAGGGGGCAGGCGGGGGATCAGGACCCCAGACCGGGCTGGGTACTCCGGGCAGCCCCTCTGGCCCCGCGGGAGCTGGGGACAGGGTAAGAGCTCCATCTTCAGGCACGGCGGGAGCGGGAGACGCGGCGGAGATGCTGGGAGGGGACGGCGGAGGGACCGGAGGGGTGACAAAGGGGCTGGGAGGGGACTGTGAATGGACTGGGAGGGGATTGTGAATGGACTGGGAGGGGATTGTGAATGGATTGGGAGGGGATTGTGAATGGACTGGGGGGAACGATGGGAGGGGATAGCAAAGGGAGCTGGAGGGGTTGCTGAATGGACTGGGAGGGATGACAAAGGCACTGGGCAGCAGAGCCGGGACAGCCGCTCCCGCCCCCCGCGCCCCCCAAGGCCCGCACCCACCTGGTCCCGCGCCAGCCCCGGGCCGGTGACCAGCAGCTCCTGCGGGTGCCCGGGGCCCCGGCCCTCCCGGCGGCCCAGGTAGAAGAGCATCACGGCCGCCTGCAGCTCTCCCAGAGCCCGTCCCACCTCCGCCTGGAAAACCAGCTGGAACCGCAGCTTCACCTGCGCTTCCCACTGCACTGGAACGGGGGAGACACGGCCGTGAATCCCCTCCGGCGCCGCGGGGCTCCGGAGGGTGAGGAAGGGGCTTCGAGCACCGTCCCCATGCAGGGACCAGAGCACCTGGGACGGGAGCCGACAGGGAGAAGGGACACAGCAAATCCCATCGAGATGGAGAGCGGGACACACCCTGCACCGGGCGAGCAGGGAGCTGCCTCCCCCCAGATCCCATGGAAATCTGCTCTCCAGTGGCTCGGGGGCCTTGTGGCCACTGGCCGGGGAAGAGCCACTTCCCCACTGCCCGGCACTGGTGAGTCCAGCTGAAAATCCAAACCCCAGGAGAGGAGAAAGATTTCAGGACGAAAGAAACAATCCTCGCCCTCTTGTTATGGATTAAACTGGAGCGTGTTACGCCCTCTCCAGCCCCGGGATCACCCCCGGGATGGGACGGGGGAATGCGTGTTGAGGTTTTCCCGTAAGGCTGAAGCTGCAGGAGCAGCCCAGGACCCCGGACCCCAGGACCCCGGGCTGCTCCACAGCCCCACGAGTGGGAGATCAGCGCTCACGGCACAGCGGGAGCAGCTGGGTCCGACCCCCTCCTTTCTCCCCGGAGCTGGGATGGGATCCAAACCCCCGTGCCGTGTTAAGGCAGAAAGTGAGAAACACTCATGAGAGCGGAGCAGAAGCCACCAAGCATCATAAAATGTCCTTAGCTGGAAGGGACCCTCAAAAATCACCAGTCCCAGCCCTGGCCCTGCACAGACACCCCAACAATCCCACCCTGTGCACCCCTGAGAGCGTTGCCCGGACGCTGCTGGAATGTGGCCCCGGGGTGTTGGTCAGAGGCGGGGACAGATGGCAGAGCCACGCTGCCATCCTCGCTGCTAAACCTCCTTAAAAACATGCCCAGAAACATTTCACTCCATCACTTCGCTGTTTTAAAGGGAACCCAATCCCCAAATTTAATTCCGTGTTAAAATCCCTGACTTGGGGCCAGCAAACAGCATCACCACCCCGAGCCCTGCATCCTTCCCCTCTCTATTGCACCTCGGAGCCTGCAGGGCTCTCCCACCAACCTTCCTCCAGGTGCAGGACGAGGAATCTCTCCAGCCCCGGCTCCAGCACGTGCTCGTGGATCCTCTGCAGGGGATGGGGAGCAGCCCCGGCCTCCCCGGGCCGGCACAGCCCGAAGGTCCCCGGGAAGTTCCTGTCCCAGCCCCGGCGCCGTCTCAGCAGTTTGATGAAGCTGCTCTCGTAGTGGCTGAGCACACCCACCACCTCCAGGTGCCTCGGGGTGGCCCCGTCCTGCTCCATCCTCACCCTGCACACGGGCCCTTCCAGGCCCCCGAGGGGCCAGGGCTGCGGGCTAGAGCGGGACCAGCCCGGGCCCCCCTCCTCAGCCGCTCCCTGCGGGCATTTGGCTCCCGGCTCAGGCTCGGAGAGGACGCGAGCGGCCGCGACCCTCCTGGACCTGGGTGTCTCCTGTAAACTTCCATTCCCCACCTTTCTCCCTTCTGCTTCCAGCCCGGGCTCCTCCAGCAGGCTCAGCTGCACCAGGGAATCCCTTTCCTCTTTCCTGGGCAGAGCTGCAGAGGGGAGCAGCAGCACCAGGCACAGCAGGAGCCCCCTGAGAGCGCTCATGGTCCCACCTCAGCTCCTCCCTGGAGCGGCTCACGCCTCCCAAGCCCTCGGCGTCTCCCTTTTAACCACGGGTGGCCTTGAGTGGCCGAGGCACAACAACCTCCCCTGAGCCGCCCCGGGGCTGTCGCGCTGCACAGCAGCGAGGGAGGTGGCAAAGAAACTTTTTTTTGTTCTATTTTTGGGGCTGCAGCTCGTTTTGGAAACGTGCAAAAATCGAAGCTGTTGCGCTCGCTCCTAGGGATGCACGGCCTTGACTTTGGATGTTTTCTAAAGGAGGATGAGTGTCTGGAATGGGATCCTCATGGGGACTGGCACGTACGACCCCATCAGCACTGAAACACCGGGAGGGGAGAGCGAGCCAGAGCAGGAGGAGGGGGACAGGGGCAGATAATGGGCTGAAATAAGTAAAGGTATGGAAAGCATTCCCTCTTCTGGCTGGAAAACCTTCCCCTCACACCCTGCAGCTCAACAGGCTGCCCTGGAAAAGGGCTGCCCTGGAAAAGGGCTTCATCCTGGGAATGAGAATCTCAGAGGCAGCAGCAGCCTGAGGACTTTGAGCACTCAGTACCTCCCTTAGGAAGGCTCACACACACCTGCTGTAAGGACTTTTCCCTCCATGAGATGCCCGGGGTCACTGGAATTGCCAATGGGAATTGCCAATGGCACCTGCCTAAGCCACCCTGGAAAGCTGCCCTCCACCCAAGGGATCACCTTACTTTGGCAAGGGACACACACCTGCTAAAAAAGTTCCTGACAAAAAAGTTCCAGACCCTTCCCTGGGTTTCCAAGGATTGCAGTCTGATTAGAAAAGGATGGAGCATCCAAACTGGAGCAGGACATGGACACCACAGCAAGGGCTGGAGGAGTCCGAGGTCACTTCTGCAGGAGCTGACAAAGGAATGGCTCCCACTGCCAGAGAGCAGGGCTGGATGGGATATTGGGCAGGAATTGTTCCCTGGCAGGGTGGGCAGGCCCTGGCACAGGGTGCCCAGAGCAGCTGGGGCTGCCCCTGGATTCCTGGCAGTGCCCAAGGCCAGGCTGGACACTGGGGCTTGGAGCAACCTGGGACAGTGGAAGGTGTCCCTGCCATGGCAGGGGTGGCACTGGGTGGGATTTAATGTCCCTCCCAATCAAACCAGTCTGGAATTCTGTGACTGACTGGGACCATCTCAGCCCAGCAGCAGAGATGAAGGCTTTGATTCCCCCATCAAGGGGGTGCAGCTGCAGGGCTCCCGTAGCCCACAACCAACCAGAACTGGTCAGGAACCCCAGCCCTGGCCATGCCCTCACCCACTGAGCACCCCAGGACCTCCCACTGACCCCCCAGTTCAGGGACAGGAACCTGGGAAAGGCCAGAGAAATGGCAGAACTGCTGCTGCTTTTTTATGGGAACCAAGTGATGGCTGGAAAGAAATATTCAGGATAAACAAACCCACAGAGAACTAAAAACTTGCCTGAACAGAGCTGTCAGTGGGAGGAGGGCACACAATAAAATCATGTGACAGCAGGTGCTACACCATGGTACTGACACTTAATGAATTATGATAATAAACAACTAAGATTTAATATCAGTAACAGGAGCCTTTCCATGTCCCCTCTCAGTGAATGAACAGGTGAAGGGCTTTGGTTGAATCAAAACTGATTAATGGGGGATAATTAATGGGACACTCATCAGGCAGCCTGAGGGGAGTGCCTTGAGATTCCCAATCCTTTGCCTCCTCTCTGGAGAATTTCCAAATACAACCAGCCTGGGAATGTCTCCTGTATCTAAGGGGTAAGGAAAGTGAAGCCACAGCAGCACCGGAAACCAGCGGGAAAGGAAAACCAAAAACCTTTTAATGAACCTCCAGAATTCAGTCAGGTTTCCAGCCGTACAAAAAGGATCTGTTCCCTGAATCGGGGGTGAGCTGCAGTTAAAAAGACACAAATCCCACGGGATGGAGTCCAGGAGGGGCTTCAGTTGGAGGGAGGGGGAGGGGGGATGGTGCCCGGCCCCTCCGTGGGGAGCGGCGGNTCGGGGGGGCCGGGGGCTTCTCCATCTTGAAGTGGAATTGAAGGAAGAACTGGGAATGGGAGGAAAGCAGAGAAAAGGGAACAATTAATCAGAGATTCACAGAATCCTGGAGTCTCCTGAGCTGGGAGGGCCCCTCAGGGATCATCAGCCCAGCCCCTGGCCCTGCACAGACACCCCAACAAGCCCACCCTGAGCACCCCTGGCAGCGCTGTCCAAACGCTCCTGGAGCTCTGGCAGCCTCGGGGCCGGGACCATTCCCTGGGGAGCCTGGGGACAGCTCTGCCAGGTCACCCTGGTGACAGCTCTGCCAGCACACAGGAGCTGCTCCCTGCCCCAGAGCACGGCTCAGGCCCCTCCTGTCACCCTCAGATGTCCCAGCCCTGGCAGCATCTGTGACTGGCACCAGTCCTGCCCCAGATTTTAACTCCTCTGGACTCTGAGCACTGAGGTGGGGTGGGAACCCCCCCAGGCACTGTCCCCTGCTCTCACAGGATACAGGGGAGCCCCCCCAGCCCCAGGCTCCCCCAGCCAGGTGTGTGCAGGGAACACAAGGCACAGAGCCATGGACAGGACAGGTGCTGCACATTTATCATGGAATCATTAGGGTGGGAAAAGCCAAACCTAACCCTAAGATCAACAAGTCCAGCCATCAGCCCAGCACCACCATCACAGTCAGCACTAAAGCATGTCCACAAATGCCACATCCACATGTTTTTGAACACTTCCAGGGGTGGTGACTTCACCACTGCCCTGGGCAGTCTGTTCCAATGCCTGACAATGCTCTCAGTGAAGGAATTTTCCCTGTATCTAGCCTAAACCTCCCCTGGCACAGCTTGAGGACGTTCCCTCTGGTCTTTTCTCCTGTTCCCTGGGAGCAGAGTCTGACCCTCACCTGGCTGCACCCTCCTGTCAGGGAGTTCTCACAGCAAGAAGGTTCCCCCTGAGCCTCCTTTTCTCTGGGTTTTTATGCCCCATCCTGCTGCTGCTGCCAGAAATGTAATCCTCTCCAAGATCCCACACAGGAGGATCTGTCAGGAGCTCTCACTGCACAGGTGCATTGAGGGAATGGAGGTTTGAACATCAGAGGCAGCAGGACAGAACTGATGTCACTGTCTCAAGCTGCTCTGCTCTCCTTAAGGACAGACATTACAAAACCTCAGTTACCTGTTTGGTTTCTCTGTTCCAGTGAGTCCAAAACTTTCCCTCTGCTTTATCAATTTCTCTGCTTGGCACCTGCACCAAAAGAGAACACAGAGCTATTCTTAGCAGCACCAGATTAGCTCAAAGGCCCTTTTTAGCCCCAGAGCCTGTGAGATAAGCACAGTTATTCCAGGCCCTGCAGGGTTGTTATTAGACAGAGGTGGGGGCAGGAAAGAATTAAGTTACTTCCCTATCGGTCAAGGACAACCAGCAAAAATCCCTCCCTGAACATCTGCACAGAGGCTGAGGAGTGCAGCCCAGGAGGCTCCTGTCTGTGCTAGACACTGGGAATTCACAGCTCCCCAGAGCTCAGCACAGTCTGGTTTTCATGCCAGAGTCCTCCACCAAACCTCAGTGGGGTTTAATGACTTCCAGCCACGTCTTCCTGACCCCCCCTTCCCACTCCATTAACCCCTGAGGGTTAGCACAGACATCAGAGAGTTCATTAGGAATTAATCACAGAATATCCTGAGC